>MDKI01131862.1:0-10227 GCA_005239505.1 Nicotiana paniculata | reverse complement strand
ATTAAACTAAAATCTAATTAACATAAATACCAACTAGTAAAATAAACCTAATAAAATAAATTATCTAACAATTGAATTAATTACATGAGAACTCAATTAATTTATCAAATAATTAGTCAATTAAAAGTGCACACACAAAGAGAAAAGTATAGAAAATTATTTATGGTATTTTTTATGACAAGAAATTCAATTAAAAATGCACAAAAATATAAGAAAAATAACGATTGAAGGAAAATTGACACTAACAACTTCAGGAGCATTTAAATGGTGCAAAAATTAGGTATTCACAATGATCTTATCAATGAGTGGTTTACATTGAGCAACTGATAGTCTTTTTGTGCTGAGAGGGACCCCTAGGTATCTTATAGGCAGTTCACCTTTAATGAAACCTAGATGATCCAATATTTCATTCTGAACATTCTGATGCACTCCTCCAAAATAGACATTGCTTTTATCCACATTTGCTTCCAGCCTAGATACCTTTGAAAATCTTTTAAAACAAGCATACATTTCCTTCACTGACTCCATATTCCCTTTACAAAATAATAGCAAGTCATCTGCAAAACTTAGTTGTACTATGCTCAGCTTTGCACATTTTGGATGAAACTTAAATAACTTGTTCTCCTTCAATCTTTGCATCACCCTTGTTAAATATTTCATGACTAGAACAAACAAGAAAGGGGACATGGGATCCCCTTGTCTTAGTCCCTTCTTTGCTGGAAAGGTTTCATAGGATTCCCATTGATGAGTATAAAATATGAGACTGTTGTTACACACTTCATGATTCAAGTGATTATTACAATTATTCAATATTATATGAGACCAAAAAGTATAAAATTATTCAATATTATACTTTTAACTTTTAAAAGTTTTAAGTGCACTATTACAATTATGCAGATTGTTGAACAGAAACCAACAATAGGCACAAAAATAAAAGATAATTTATGAGATATTTTAATTTTTAATCCATGATACATTTAGCTAAATACGAGTGGGTTTATTAGCTAGTTTTTAATAGTACATTCTTTTACTAGCTTGCTTTATATTTTTTTAGATTATTATTTAATTTTGTGTTTACTTAAAGTTCGTAGATTATTAGTTGCCTACTTATATATTATAAGTTGTATCCTTCAAGATTATTTAGATTTTCAAGGTTCTTGTCGTGAAACTAAAATTATGAAATTACAAACCTAGAACAATTTTTAAGTTGAATTATTGATGATTGAGGACTTCTAAGATAATTTCTTCAATTATTGAGTTAGTTATACACAACCAATAGTCATGGTCATTTTTTAAAACTTATATTTTTATTTTATAACTCAATACCATTTTTAAAAAATTATACTCATTAAAATAGGATTCACGCGCATCGTATGTACCCTAAGACTAGTTTTATTTTAAAAACGTGAAGAATTTATGATTAAATTTACGCCAAATGTTAAATACATTAACTCATGATAATACGAACCTTGCCACATAAAATAAAATGAAGAGATATTTTTAGAAAAGAAATTTAATGAATATTTGTTTGGTTCATAATATGTATTGTTTGTTAAACGGAAGAGGAAAAGATACAAGAATCATGACCAATTTAAGTTCGAATTAATTAAAAAACTGATACATAGTATTTTTAAGAAAAAGGCTAGGAATATGTCACGATCCAATTTCATCCTCCGAAAGGTGTCGTGACGGCACCGAGTCTTTACAACTAGGTAAGCCTAATATTACGAAAAACTTAAAGAAAACTCAATAATAAAAGGGGTAAAACAACATGTTGTAAATAACAAAAACAATGTCGCTCGGCTCATATACAAAATAATCTCCCAATGACCCAGAATGTCACTAAGTCACAAGCCTCTATAATCTATTGTAGCTCTATACAAAGTTTGAAGATACATAAAAAGACTCTAGACGAAGGAGTAGAAGGGGACTCTGAGGATTCTGCGGACGCAGCAGAAGTACCTTGAAGTCTCTTGGAAATCAGCAACACGTACTATCCCCGAGGCTGATGGCTCGTACCTGGATCTGCACACGAAAAATATGTGCAGTAAAGGGCATGAGTACACTATTAATGGTACCAAGTAAGTGCCAAGCCTAACCTCGGTCAAGTAGTGACGAGGTCAAGATAAGGCCCTACCGGAGTTAATATAATAAATTAAACAGTAAAAGATATAAGTAAATTTTATGATAAACAGTTAAAGAAAATTCTCGATAATTTAACAATCAAGGGAACCCTCGGCTTAGAACAAGGTAAACACAATGTGGAATCTCCCGGGATACCGTCCCGTAGTTTCGAATGATTATGCAGTACAGGGGGATCTCCCGGAATACGTCTGTAGTCCCAAAGTAAATATGCAGTGCTGGGGGATCTCCCGGAATATGTGTGATGTTTTATACGTCAATACTACACAAGAGGGGGGTTCCAGATTTTTGCACTTAGCTTTCAAAATCACACACTCCTTAGACAGTTGTTTCTTTTCATTGTTTAGATCCTCTGATTCATCAATGAAATCCAGGAGTAACTCAGATAGCCTTTCTTTAGACAAAAAATTAATCTTGTCTTTGAGATGAATTATACTTACCTCAGATTCCTCATCGGATTCTCTAATTGCCATAAGTGCTTGTTCATCTTCATCTTCATCATCTGACTCCTCATCTGAACTTTCACCCCAAGCAGCAACCATTGCCTTTGTTGATGTTCTGTTTTTCTTGGGTTGAACCTGTTCCTTCTTCTTGTTCCTTCGTTCAGCTTTTTCTTTCTTCCATTCAACTTCCCATTTAGGGCAGTTTTTGATGTGGTGATCAGTCTTGCCACACTTGTAACACCCCTCATTGGTTTGTTTTTCAGGAACCCTTGGTTTGTTGTAGCTTCCACTTCTTGAAGGCACCTTTGCTCTCGTTAGGTACTTCTTGAAGTCCTTTGTGATCATGGTCATTTCATCCTCCTCCAGATCAGCTTCTTCAGTGATTCTGAATGCCAAACTCCATTCCTTCTTGGGTCCTTCCATCTTCATAGTCTGCCTTTTAAGTTCATAGGCAGTGAGATTTCCAATCAGCTCATCCAACTTAAGAGTTGCAATGTTCTTAGATTCCTGAATGGCTGTAATTTTTCTTTCCCAAGAGACTGCAAGACCCTTGTCAGAATTTTCTCAACCTTGTCTTCTTCAATAATGACCCTTCCAAGAGACTTGAGTTCATTGTTCAGTGTAGTGAACCTTGTATACATCTCTTGGATGGTCTCTCCTTCTTTCATGGTGAAATTCTCATATTGAGAATATAGTAGAGTTCCTCTTGACCTCTTCACTTGAGGTGTTCCTTCATGATCCACTTGCAAAGTGTTCCAAATTTCGTTGGCAGTGGTACAGATTTGAATTCTGCTATACTCGTCTGGACCGAGTCCACACACAAGCCACTTCTTGGCATTAGCATTTTTCTCCCACTTTCTCAAATCCTCAACAGTGCAGTCAGCTCTAGTCTTTGGCACATCTACTCCTTCAACAGTCTTCTTCATGGTGGATAAAGGATCGTCAGTGACAATGTCCCATAGTTCATAGTCTTATCCAATTAAGTGATCCTTCATCCTATTCTTCCACCAGGAGTAGTACTTGCCATTGAAGAGTGGAGGCCTAACAGTTGATTGTCCTTCCTAGTTCCCAGGTGGTGCACTCATCTTGATCTTTTCCTAAGGTGTTAGTCTCTTCAAGGATAACCCACTTTGATACCAATTGATGTTTTATTCGTCAATACTACACAAGAGTGACCTGGTTCTTCTATGTGTTCCAACTCGTACTGTTGCGGAATAATAAATGCAGAAAAGTAAAGAACACAAAGATTTTTACGTGGAAAACACCCGGCTCAAAAAGTAAAAAACCACGACCTACTACTCAGTAGGATTTTCTCCAAACACTTCACTACAACAATGAGCCAAACCACATTTATAAAATAAACTCTTTTGTAAACCTAAGGATTAACTCTAACCCTTTGTGGCAAACTAGCCTCTAGCTATTTGCGACAAACTTCAAGTTAACTATAACTTGAACACTCAGTACCTATTATAATTGCTTCTAGATAAAGCTGGAAGGTACAATTTGTAATCACCTACTACAAATAAACTAAACTAAAAGACAACAGATGGAACTGGTTCTTCTAGCTGGTTCAAGTAGCTCCAGATTCCCACTCTCCAATTTGGCTCAAACTGGTTGCAAAATTTCTTCACGAATTTTGCTCTCAATTCTTGATAAATTTTTGTTTTTGTGCGTCTATATACAATAAGAACATTTTGCAATATATATAGGATTTAGTAGATAAGTAATTAACTAGAATCCTAATGCTACTCTTCCTTGGTGAAAGAGTTCTAGTCAAACTCAACTCCTAAATCCTTCATTTTCTTAGATTCTATTCTTAATGAATAAGGATTCCTTCTCCTATTTCGTTTTTGCAATCTTTTCAATCAGAAGATATATCAATTTTACCTGAATACATTTATCTCATGCATGTGCATCTCATGTGCCTTTAACTCTGCTGGTTTATGTCACCTGTGATGGACCTGGTTCATCTCGGAATTCCTTTGTCAATCTTCAAAACTATTTCCTTTCTTGGGCCAACAATGTCCGTAGTCCAAAAATAAATATGCAGTGTTGGGGGATCTCCCGAAATACGTCCGTAGTCCCAAAATAAATATGCAGTGCTGGGAGATCTCCCGGAATACGTCTGTAGTCCCAATTTAAATATGCAGCGCAAGATATAATGACAGGTATGGCATCGAACTATACAGTTTACCCTAATCACAGATAAGAATGTCAAGTAGGCGGTTAAAACACTTAAGCATGCTTTTTTAATCTAAGCTAAACAATTAAACATATTAGTGCAATTTAATAAGGGAAAACAATTTATGATTTAAGAAGGAAAAACATAATTTTTGCAATAACAACCCGTGTACGTACTCGTCACCTCACGTACACGGCACCCACACATCAATTAATATCAAATATCCTAAGGGGAAAGTCCCCAACACAAGGTTAGGAAAGCCACTTACCTCAACCGCTCAAATAAACTCGATATCACGTTCTTGCCACGAGTATCCAACTCTAAATGGCCCGAATCTATTCAAATTAATTGCATAATGTAAATATAACTATAAGTAACTAATTTAACTAATTAATTCGAATCTAAAACGCGAAATTAGGAAAATCGCCGAGAAAGTCTCCTCGGGCCCAGATCTCGGAATCGGGTAAAAATCACAAATTACAAACACTCATTCACTCACGAGTCTAACCATACCAAATTTACTCAAATCTGATACCAAATTCTCGATCAAAATCCCAAAATTTGGCCTAGGAATTTTTCTAATTTTTTTCCCAATTTTCACCCCAAATCCGAAATTAGATGATAAAATTAAGCATAGATTAGCGGGAATTAATCAAAACTAAATAAGAATCACTTACCACAAACACCCACGTGAAAATACCTCCAAAGATCACCTAATCCCGAGCTCTCAAGTCCATATGGTGAAAAATGACATAAACCCTCGATTTTGAACATTTTAAATCTGCTCAGGCATTCCTTAATCGCGATCGCGGAAACACCGTCGTGGTCGCGAAGAACAACTTCATTGCTTCATGATTTTACTCTACGCGACCGCCTCACACCCCACGTGAACGCGATGTAGTGGCTCCTCAGACTTACGCGATCGTGATTGACCCCACGTGATCGCGAAGGTTAACGCCCAGCTTCCTTTGCCGCCTTATTTCTTCTTCGCGAACGCGACCTAGCCCACGCGTTCGCGATGCACAACCTGAATGACCTACGTGATCGCGTCCCATTCTTTGAGAACGCGAAGAGTTAACCCAGCTGGCCTCCCGATTTCCCTACGTGATCGTGATCCTCCTCACGCGATCGCGATGAAGAACACCAGCTGCAGAACACCAACAAAAATTAGCCAACTCCCTTATGTCCAAAAATGACCCGTTGAGTATCCGAAACACATCCGAGGCCCCCGGAACCTCAACCAAATGTACCGACCAATACTATAACACCATACGAACTTAGTATAGCATTCAAACCACCTCGAACAACACCAAAAACATGAATTAAGCAAGGATTCAAACCTAAGAACTTAGAATTTTTTAAATTCTACAAACGATGCTGAAACACATCAAACTTAGTCCGAATGAACTCAAATTTGACAAACATGTCACAAATGACACTACGAACCTACAGCCACTCTCAGAATTCCATTTCGAGCTTGATATCAGAATTTCCCCTATCGGCCGAAATCGCCAAAAATCTAACTTTCGCCAATTCAAGCCTAAATCTACTACATACCTCCAAAACACATTCCGGACGCGCTCCCAACCCCAAAACCACTCAACTAAGCTAACGGAGTCGATGAAATTCCATTCCGGACCCGTCTTCATACAATTCCTACTATGGTCCAAATTCAAAGGCTTAAACTCACATCTAGGAACTAAGTGTCCCAAAACTCTCCGAATTTCGTAACCAATCACTCCGACAAGTCCCAATAGCAGAAACAAATGAGGGAACAACAGTTATTAGGGTATCGGAGCTCTAACTCTCAAAATGACCGACCGGTTCGTTACATTCTCCCCCTCTTAAGAAAATCGTTCGTCCTCGAACGAGTATAAAGACATACCTAAAGTTGTGAAAAGATGAGGGTACTGGCTGTCATATTCTAATCAGTCTCCCAAATTGCCTCCTCGACCGGCTGAACTCTCCACTGGACCTTTACTGAAGCAATATTCTTTGACCTAAGCTTTCTGACATGCCTGTCCAAAATGGCTATTGGCTCTTCAACATAAGATAGATGAACCTCGGGCTTAACTTTCCCTTCTTCTCGAACCTCATGTCTCCCTTCATAGGCGATACCCGAAGCGAAATCACGAACCTTCCGGTCCGCATAAATTTTCTGTCTGGACTGAGCTGTGCGAAGTCTCTCCAGAATCACCTTCACCTTATCCAGGGCATCCTGGACCAAATTTGTACCCAACAATCGGGCATCTTCCGGATCAAACCATCCCACTAGGGACCGGAACCGCCTACTGTACAAAGCCTTATACGGTGCCATATGAATGCTGGACTGGTAACTATTGTTGTAAGCAAACTCTTCAAGTGGCAAGTATTGGTCCCATGACCCTCCTAACTCCATCACACAGACACGGAGCATATCCTCATGAATCTGAATCGTACGCTTGGATTGTCCGTCCGTCTGAGGGTGAAAATTTGTGCTTAGTTCCACCCTAGAACCCATCCTACTTTACGAATCTCCAGAACCGTTATGTGAACTGTGTACCTTTTTTTGAAATGATGGATACTGGAATACCGTGAAGGCGGACAATCTCCCTGATAGAAACCTAAGCCAATCTCTCTGAGGAGTACGTAGTCAACACTAGAATGAAATGGGCTGACTTGGTCAGCCGATCCACGATCACCCAAATAGCATCGAACTTTCTCAAAGTCCGAGGAAGTCCAACCACAAAGCCCATGGTGATCCGTTCCCACTTCCACTTTGGGATCTCTAACTTCTGAAGTAATCCTCCCGGTCTGTGATTCTCATATTTAACTTGATGAAAGTTGAGACACTTGGACACAAACCCAACTATATCATTTTTCATCCTTCTTCACCAATAGTGCTATCTCAAATCCTGGTACATCTTTGCGGCACCCAGATGAATGGAGTACCGCGAGCTATGGGCCTCCTCGAGAATTAACTCACGAAGCCCATCCACATTGGGCACACAGATCCAACCCTGCATCCTCATCACGCCATCATCACCTATAGTCATATCTCTTGCATCACCTTGCTAGACCCTGTCCTGAAGAACCAGAATGTGGGGATCATCATACTGACGCTCTCTGATGCGGTCATAAAGAGAAGACCGAGCAACCACACAAGATAATACCCGGCTAGGCTCTGAAATATCCAATCTCAAGAACTGACTTGCTAAGTCCTGAACATCCTAGGCTAAGGGCCTCTCAGCTACCAGAAGATATGCCAAACTTCCCAAACTCTCTGCCCGGCAACTCAAGGCGTTGGCCACTACATTGGCCTTCCCCGGGTGGTATAATATAGTGATATTATAGTCTTTTAGTAACTCCAACTACCTCCGCTGATGCAGATTAAGGTGCTTCTGCTTGAATAAGTGTTGCAAACTCCGGTGATTAGTGTAAACCTCACAGGGAACACTATACAAATAATGACGCTAGATATTCAAGGCGTGAACAATAGCTGCTAACTCGAGATCATGAACCGGATAATTCTTCTCATGCACCTTCAAATGTCTGGACCGTCCTGCATCAATACCACTCCAAGGCCAATCCTTGAGGCATCACAATAGACAGTGTAGAACCCCGAACCTGTAGGCAATACTAACACTGGGGTTGTGGTCAAAGCTGTCTTGAGCTATTGAAAGCTCTCCTCACACTCCTCAGTCCACCTGAACGGAGCACCCTTCTGGGTCAGTCTGGTCATAGGTGCCGCAATAGAATCCCTCTACAAAGCGACGGTAGTATCCTGCCAAACTAAGGAAACTACGGATCTCCGTAGCTGATGACGATCTAGGCCAACTCTGCACTGCCTCCACCTTCTTCAGATCCACCTTGATCCCATCACAAGACACTACGTGACCCAAGAATTCCACTGAATCAAGCCATAACTCACACTTAGAAAAAATTTCATACAATTTTTTCTCCCTCAAAGTCTGAAGCACGGTCCTCAAGTGTTGCTCATGATCTTCCCGAGACCGGGAATATACCAGGATGTCGTCAATAAACACAATGATGAAGGAATCAAGATAAGGCCGGAACACACAGTGCATCAAATGCATAAAGACTTCTGGGGCATTTGTCAGCCCAAATGACATGACAAGAAACTCATAGTGACATATCTGGTCTTGAAGTAGTCTTCAGGATGTCCGACTCCCGAATCTTCAACTGATGATAGCCAGAGTGCAAGTCAAACTTGGAAAATAACCTGGAACCCAAGTAACTTATCAAATAAATCATCGATGCGATGCAAAGGATACATGTTCTTCATTGTAACCTTGTTCAACTGCCGATAATCAATACACATACGCATAGAACCATCATTTTTCTTCATCAATAAGACCGGAGCACCCCAATGTGATACACTGGGCCTGGTGAAATCCTTATCAAGAAACTCCTGCAACTGCTCCTTCAAATTCTTCAACTCAGGAGGAGCCATACGGTAGGGAGTAAAAGAAATGGGTTGAGTGCCCGACAACAAATCAATGCCGAAATCAATCTCTATCGGGCGACATACTTGGAAGATTAGCTGGAAATACATCATGGAAGTCCCTCACCACTGGGGCTGACTCAACTGTAGGGGTATCAACACTGACATCTCTCACATAGGCCAAATACACATCACACCCTTCTCAACGATCCGCTGAGCCTTAAGAAATGAAATGACCCTGCGGGGAGTATACTCTAAGGTACTTATCCACTCTAATCTCGGTAAGCTTGTCATAGCCAGCGTCACGGTCTTAGCGTGACAATCAAGAATAGCATAATGGGGAGACCACCAGTCCATGCCCAAGTTAACATCAAAATCTACCATACTGAGTAATAACAAATTGACTCTGGTCTCAAAACCACTAAAAACAATCAAACACGACCAATATACGCAGTCCACAATGAGAGAGTTCTCACGGGAGTAGATACATAGACATGGGAACTCAAAAAATCCCGAGATATCCCCAAATATGGAGCAAAATAAGAAGACACATTTGATTACATAGAGCCTGGGTCAAATAACACTGATGCATCCCTATGACAGACAGGGACGATACTTCTGATAACTGAATCTGAAGCGACGGCCTGTGAACGGGCTGGAAGGGCATAGTACCTGACCTAGCCTCCCCCTCTAGGGCGACCTCCACCTCGAGCTGCTTGAGAATGTGGAGCAGCAGCTGGGGCTGGAAGAATAGCCGGAGGACCTGGTGGAGCACGTGGTGGCTGATAAATATGTGAAGATGCACCCCTCCTAGCTCTGGGGAAATCTCTAACCATGTGAAGAGCGTCACCACACTCAAAATAACCCCTTGGAGGACGCTACGACTGAGACTGACTCGGACCTGGCCTGTTGTGTGAATACCTAATTTTTGCACCATTTAAATACTCCTAAATTTGTTAGTGTCAATTATCCTTCAATCGTTATTTTTCCTATATTTTTGTGCATTTTTAATTGAA
>MDKI01068755.1:0-21587 GCA_005239505.1 Nicotiana paniculata | reverse complement strand
GTTGTGATACACTGATCAGACTATATTTCAAGCCATCTATTAGATACACATGTTCAATAGATCTTGTATCATCCTTACCTACTTTACCAACCCCAATGATTTCACCTTTCTTTCAATTTCCAAAGGAGACATTTCCTCCTTTAAGACTTTCAAGTGAAAGGAACTGTTCCATGTTCCCAGTCATATGCTTTGAGCAGCCACTATCCAAGTACCAAATCTGGCTGTCTCTTCTCACTTGAACCTAAAAAAGGAATCAAAGGTTAGTCTTAAGAACCCAAACTAGTTTGGGTCCTTTTCTATGATAGAATGGATGAATCAATTTTTTTTTTGGCCCAATTTGGCAGCCAGTTCTTCCCTTTAACAAACCTCTCATTTTTTCGACTGGCATGTTCTTTTGCAGTACACTCATATTTGTAGTGTCCAGTCTTACCACAATGGGTGCAGATTTTATTCTCAGGAAGAGTGAGATACTTGTTTTTGGGATCCCACTTGGGCAATTGACTTCCAAAACCAATCCCTCTCCTGTTGCTACTATGATCCTCTTGAAGCCATATCAGGGCGTCAGAGGATTTATTCCATTTACAGGTTCGATCTAATTCATGTTTGAATTTGCCAAAATCTTCTTTAGGAGATCTTATCTACTCATCCTTGGCATACATTTTATCTTTCAGTTTACCTAAGTCTTCTTCTAACACAGAATGAGAGTGATCAACTACCTTTTTACTGGATCCTAGTATTAACTTTAAGTTTTCAGATTTTAGTTCTAGAATCTCAGTTTCGGGTGGATGAACCTGGTTCATAAAGACAGTGTTTTTCTTTTCAGATTCACTGACCCTTATTTCCAGGTCCATGCATTTTGCTTTTAGCATTGCACACTCTTTAGATAGTTGATCCTTCTCTTTGGTTGTTTCCTCAGAATCATCTATGAAGTCAAGTAGCAACTCAGAGAGTTTCTCCTTAGATAAAAACTTTATTTTAGTTTTAAGTTGTGAGATACTTACCTCTGGTTCTTCATGTGATTCCTTGTCAGATTATCCAATTGCGATGAGCGCCTGATCTTCAGTCTCCCCATCTTCTGATTCTTCATCTGAACTTTCCCCCCAAGCAGCAACCATAGCCTTTGTTGTGTTTGTCTTGGGTTGAACCTGTTCCTTCCTCTTGTTCCTTCTCTCATATCTTTCCTTCCTCCATTCTACTTCCCACTGAGCGCATTTTTTGATGAGATGATCAGTTTTTCCACACTTGTAGCATCCCTCATTAGCTAACCTTTCTGGTGCCTTTGCCTTGTTGAAGTTTCCTCCCCTGGAGATGCCCTTTTTCCTCATGAGAAAGTTTCTGAATTCTTTGGTTATCATGGCCATCTCATCCTCCTCCAGATCAGCTCCCTCAGTGGTCCTCAGTGCTAGACTTCTCTCTTTCTGTGGGGCATCCATCTTCATGGCTTGCCTTCTGAGTTCATAAGCAGTGAGGTTTCCAATCAACTCATCCAATCTAAGGGTTGCCATATTTTTGGATTCCTGGATAGCAGTGATTTTGCTTTCCCAGGAAATAGACAAGACCCTTGTTAGGATCTTCTCAACCCTTTCCTCTTCAAGAATGACTCTTTCAAAAGACTTCAGTTCATTAGTCAAGGTTGTGAACCTTGTGTACATCTCTTGGATAGTCTCTTCTTCTTTCATAGTGAAGTTTTCATACTGAGAGTATAGTAGAGTACCTCTTGACCTCTTCACTTGAGTTGTTCCTTCATGGGCTACTTGTAGAGTATCCCAGATTTCCTTGGCAGTGGTGCAGCTTTGGATTCTACTATATTCATCTGGTCCTAATCCACACACTAGCCACTTCTTTGCTTTGGCATTCTTCTCCCATTTCTTCAGATCTTCAGCCGTGCAGTCAGCCCTAGTCTTAGGTACATCTACACCTTCAGCAGTTTTCTTTATTGTTGCAAGTGGTCCATCAGTGACTATGTCCCAGAGTTCATAGCCTCTCCAATAAGGTGTTCCTTCATTCTATTCTTCCACCAAGAATAGTACTGGCCATTGAAGAGTGGTGGCCTTGCAGTTGATTGCCTTCCCAGTTCCCAGGTGGTGCACTCATCTTGATCTTTTCCAAGGTATTAGCCTTTCAAGGATAACCTGCTCTGATACCGATTGATATTTTAGACGTCAATACCACACAAGAAAATAGATTAAATTGTGTGGTACCCAATTTTCGAGTGTTGTCTCTCTAGAAGAACCTGGTTCTTCTTGGTGTTCCAACTACTACTGTTGCAGAATTATAAAAGTAGTAAAGTATAAACACAGATATTTTTACGTGGAAAACACCTAGCTCAAACGGTGAAAAAAACCACGACCTTCTCCTCAGTAGGATTTGCTCAAAATCTTCACTAAAACTCCGAGCCAAACGGACTTACAAAATAAACTCTTTGCAATCCTAAGGATTAACTCTAACCCTTTGTAGTAACTAGCCCCTAGCTAATTTCTACAAGCTTCAAGTTAACTTTAACTTGATCAATACGTACCTATTACAATTACTTCTATGAAAGCTGAAAAGATACAATATTAAAGCTCCTACTACAATCAACTAGACTCAATAATCAATCTGATGAAACTGGTCCTTCTAGTTGAACTGTAGCCTCTGCATCGCACAATAATTCTGCTTGCAAAATATCTCTGGGAATTTTTCTTCAAACTTTGGTTCACTTCAGCTTTGTGCGTCTCCAATTTCAGCAGAAATACATCAACTATTTATAGAGTCAGTCATTGAGCTTGTCTTCCAATTCAAGTTTGACTCTACCTGGGTGAACCAATTCGAACCAAACTCAACTTCCTTTCTTTTGCTACTTTCCTTGCTGAATTCGACTTCAATTAATCAGATCAGTTTGCAACCTTTTCGCATTAGGAGACAATCTGTTGGTACATTGATATTTCATATTCAAAACATCTCCTAAGCATATATGGTTCATGTTCCAGCTCGTCAGTTCACGATGTGTGCTCTGATGGACCTGGTTCAACTAGTCAGACATTTGTCAATCTTCAAAATTATGCAGTGACTTGGGTCAACAATATGCGTTTCCAGCCAGGCCAAATGCTATGGCCTCCAATGCAGTGATCACGGGTATTATCTCAGTCTGTCACCGAGATGCTTTGGCCTTATTTGACCCTGGTTCCACATATTCTTATGTCTCGTCAGTTTTTTCCCATTTTCTGGATATGCCCCATGAGTCTTTAGTTACGTCTATTCATGTGTCGACTCCGGTGGGCGATACTATTGTTGTGGACCGTGTGTATCGGTCGTGTGTGGTATCTATTGGGGGTCTGGAGACCCGAGTGGACCTATTGTTACTCAGCATGGTCCATTTTTATGTGATATTGCGCATGGATTGGTTATCTGCGTGTCATGCTTTTCTTGATTGTCACGCTAAGACCGTGACCTTTGCTATGCCAGGATTTTCGAGGGTTGAGTGAGGAGGTTCTTCTGAGTATGTGTCTAGCAGGGTGATTTCTTACATGAAGGCTCAGTGTATGGTTGAAAAGGGGTGTTTATCATATTTGTCTTTTGTGAGGGATGTCAGTGGTGAGACTCCCGTTATTGATTCGGTTCCTGTGGTCCGTGACTTTCCGGACGTGCTTCTGTAGACCTGCCAGGCATGCCACCTGACAGGGACATTGATTTTGGTATTGACCTGGTCCCAGGCACTCAGCCTATTTCTATTCCACCTTATCGTATGGCACCATCGGAGTTGAAGGAATTAAAGGAGCAGCTTCAGGAACTCCTAGATAAGGGGTTCATTCGGCCTAGTGTGTCACCTTGGGGTGCACCGCTGTTATTTTTGAAGAAGAAGGATGGTTCCATGCATATGTGTATTCATTATCGGCAGTTGAACAAGGTTACGGTGAAGAACTGGTATCCATTGCCTCATATAGATGACTTCTTTGATCAGTTGCAGGGTGCCAGGGTATTTTCTGAGATTGACTTGCGTTCTGGCTATCATCAGTTGAAGATTCGAAGGCCCGACATCCCGAAGACTGCCTTCAGGACTAGGTATGGTCATTATGAGTTTCTGCTTATGTCATTCGGGCTGACCAACACCCCAGAAGCCTTTATGCACCTGATGCACAGTGTGTTCTGGCCTTATCTTGACTCCTTCGTCATTGTCTTTATTAACGATATCTTGGTATATTCCCGATCTCGGGGGGATCATGAGCAGCATTTGAGGATTTTGCTTCAGACTCTGGGGGAGAAGGGGTTTTCTACAAAATTTTTGAAGTGTGAGTTCTGGCTTGATTCAGTAGCATTCTTGGGGCATGTGGTGTCTAGTGAGGGTATTCAGGTTGATCCAAGGAAGATAAAGGCGGTGCAGAGCTGGCCTAGACCGTCATCAGCTACTGAGATTCGCAGTTTCCTTGGTTTGGCAGGGTACTATTGCCGTTTTGTAGAGGGATTCTCATCTATTGCAGCACCTATGACAAGACTAACCCAGAAGGGTTCTCAATTCAGGTGGACTGAGGAGTGTGAGGAGAGCTTTCTGAAGATCAAGTCAGCTTTGACCATAGCTCATGTGTTGGTTTTGCCTACGGGTTCAGGTTCTTATACAGTTTACTGTGATGCCTCGAGAATTGGCCTTGGAGCGGTTTTGATGTAGGACGGTAGGGTGATTTCCTACGCATCCATATAGTTGAAGGTGCATGAGAAGAATTATCCAGTGCACGATCTTGAGCTAGCAGCCATTGTCCACGCCTTGAAGATTTGGCGGCATTACTTGTATGGAGTGCATTGTGAGATTTTCACTGATCACCGTAGTTTTCAGTATCTGTTTCAGCAGAAGGATCTGAATTTGCGTCAGAGGAGATGGTTGGAGCTTCTCAATGATTATGACCTCACTATTTTATATCATTCGGGGAAGGCAAATGTAGTGGCCAACGCCCTGAGTCGCAAAGCAGAGAGTTTGGGGAGTCTAGCCTACCTACCAGCAGCAGAGCAACCTTTAGCACTTGATGTTTAGGCTTTAGCGGTTCAGTTGGTGAGATTGGATCTATCAGAGCCCCCGCAAGTATTGTCTTGAGTAGCCTCCAGGTCTTCTCTTTATGATCAGATTAGAGCACACCAGTATGATGACCCATAACTTGCGTTCTTCAGGAAAGAGTCTGGTGCGGTGATGCCAGGGATGTGGTTATTGGTGATGATGGGGTCATGAGGATGCAGGGCCGGATTTGTGTGCCCAATGTGTATGGGCTCCGAGAGTTTATTCTAGCAGAAGCCCATAGTTTACTGTATTCCATCCATCCGGTACCGCGAAGATGTATCAAGATCTGAGACAGCATTATTGGTGGAGGTGGATGAAGAGGGATATTGTTGAGTTTGTGGCTCGGTGTATCAACTGTCAGCAGGTCAAGTATGAGCACCAGAGACCAGGTGGTTTACTTCAGAGATTAGATATTCTGGAGTGGAAGTGGGAGCGGATCACCATGGACTTTATAGTTGGGCTTCCACGGACTTCGAAGAGGTTTGATGCTATATGGGTTATTGTGGATCGGCTGACCAAGTCCGCGCACTTCATTCCTTTTGGTACTACTTATTCTTCGAAGTGGTTAGCTGAGATTTATATCAGAGAGATTGTCCGATTGCATGGGGTTCCAGTTTCTATCATTTCCGACAGAGGTACTCAGCTCACATCTCAGTTTTGGAGGGTCGTGCAGAGAGAGTTAGGTACTCAGATTGAGTTGAGCACAGCGTTTCATCCTCCGACTGACGGGCAGTCGGAGCGACTATTCAGATTCTGGAGGACATGTTCGTGCGTTCGGCATTGATTTTGGTGGTTCATGGGACCAATTTCTGCCATTCACGGAGTTTGCATATAATAATAGTTATCAGTCGAGTATCCAGATGGCTCCGTATGAGGCTTTATATGGTAGGAGGTGTAGATCTCCGGTTGGTTGGTTCGAGCCGGGCGAGGCTAGGCTATTGGGCACATACTTAGTTCAGGATGTGTTTGGTAAGGTGAAGTTGATTCAGGAGCGGCTTCGCACGGCGCAGTCTAGGAAGAAGAGTTATGCGGACCGGAAGGTCCGGGATGTGTCTTTCATGGAGGGAGAGAAGGTGTTGCTGAAGGTGTCACCCATAAAGGGTGTTATGAGGTTCGGGAAGAGGGGAAAGCTGAGTCCCCGGTTCATTGGGCCATTTGAGGTGCTGCAGAGGATTGAGAGGTGGCTCACAGGCTTTCCTTGCCACCCAGCTTATCGAGTATTCATCCGATGTTCCATGTTTCGATGCTCCGGAAGTATGTTGGTGACTCGTCTCATGTTTTGGACTTCAGCACGGGTCAGCTCGAGGGAGATATGTCATATGAGGTAGAGCTGGTGGCTATTTTGGGTCGTCAGGTCAGAAAGCTAAGGTCTAAGGATATAGCTTCAGTGAAGGTTCGGTGGAGAGGACAGCCGGTGGAGGATGCCACCTGGAAGACCGAGCAGGAGATGCGGAGCAGATATCCTCACTTATTTGAGACTCCAGGTATGTTTCTAGAATCGTTCGAGGACGAACGTTTATTTAAGAGGGGGAGGAGGTAACGACCCGGCCGGTCGTTCCGTGAGAGTATCCCCGTTTCCCATGTTTCTGCTTTATTATGTGTTGTTTAGCCTAATTTTGTCGTGTTGAGTTGGTTGGTTCGGGTTCGGAGTGGTCGTGGTAAGAACTGAGACACTTAGTCTCTTGAACTGGCTTAATAGTTTGAAAAGTCAATTGGGAGTTGACTTATTGGAAAACGACCTCGGAATGTAGATTTTATGGTTCGGATAGCTTCTTAGGTGATTTGGGACTTAGGCGTGTGTTCGAAATGTGGATTTGGTGTCCGCAGTAGAATTAGGCTTGAATTGGCAAAATTGAGTTTTTGGCAAAATGGAATTCCGGAGGTTAGAGCATGTTCGTAGTGTCATTTTGGACGTGTCTGCAAATTTTCAGGTCATTCGGACGTGTTTTGGTTGGTTTTGGCATCATTGTGAAATTTTGAAATCTCAAAGTTCATAGGCTTGAATCCCGTGTGATCTTGGTGTTTTAGCGTTGTTTTGGATGTTTCGAATGCTCGACTAAGTTTGAATAAGGTTATGGGACTTGTTTGTGTTTTTGGTTGGGGTCCCGAGGGGCTAGGGATGATTTCGGAAAGTCATCGGAAGGATTCAAGTTGGAAAATGCAGTTGAAAAAGCTGCTGGTGCCAGGTTTCTGGTGTGGCCGCACCTGCGAAAGGGTAGTCGCAGGTGCGGGCCAGCATGCACAAGTGCGAGATTGGGGGAGCTGGGAAGGAACCGCAGAAGTGGAAGTTTGGGCCGCACCTGCGAGCCGCAGATGCGAAAAGTGGAGCGCAGGTGCGGAAGTGGTCGGTCAAGTAGGGATTCGCAGGTGCGGGGAAAGGGCTGCAGATGCGGTTTCACTAGGCAGGAAGTATAAATAACTTCCATCGCGAATTTTTGGCACTTTCATTACTTTTGCATGCGGGCTGAGGCATTTTGGGAGAAAATTGAAAGGGATTTAGAGGGTCTTCTGTGGAGGTAAGTTTCTTGGACTAAAAACTCGGTTCTATGTTGATAATTGACGGATTAATGGAATTTAGTGGCATAAATTGGGGATTTAGGGCTTGGGAAGTTGAGAATTAAAATTTAGGAATTGAGGGGTCAATTGTAGTCAAATTTAGATGCATTTTATATGTATAGACTCGGGAAAGGATGAGGATTCTTGTGATGTGATTTTTATAGAATTCTGAGACGTGGGCCCAGGAGGCGGGTTTGGCCAATTTCGGGGTTTGTGCCCAATTGTAATAATTTTTGAATGGGTTTCGTCTTCCTAGCATATCTTGATGTTATTAATCTGATTTTGATAGACTCAGAGCATTTGGGAGCCGATTCGAGGGGCAAGAGCATTGCGGAGTAGTTTTCGGGCCGGTTTGAGGTAAGTAACGATTGTAACTCTAGACCTGAGGGTATGAAACCCCGGTATTTCACTTTGTTTTGGTAAAAGAGGTGACGCACATGCTAGGTGACGAGCGTGTGGGCGTGCACCGGTAGGGATTGTGACTTGGTCTGTCCCGTGGCGACTACTATGACGTGTATTTGATTTGAAATCATAAGATGTCCCGTATTTTTGAGGTTTATATTATATTATGGGCAGTATTCCAAGTTTGGGGCCTTGTGCCGATCTGTTTAGACCTCCAGGGGTATTTTTACACTATTCTCACACCATTTTGATAGAAAATTTGTGAACTCAGTCATGTTCATTGCTTGTTGATTTTTCACTATTATCACAATGTTTTAGAATACTGTGAGGTATTTGGGGCTGAGTCCTGTGATGTTGAGATGAGTTGCCCGAGTGTCTTGAGAGGAAGACAGAGTGAGGCCGAGGGCCGAGTTTGTGAGGATAGTTATGGATCGAGCTGCACGCCGCAGCATATATAGATATTATATGGATCGGGTTGCACACCGCAGCATATATATATATATTGGATCGGGCTGCACGCCGCAACAATATAGCGTTTGGGTTGTAGGAGCCCCTCCAGGAGTCTGTACACCCCCAGTGAGCGCAGTCAACTATTATTTGAATCGGGTTGCACGCCGCAGCATATACATATATTATTTGGATCGGATGCACGCCGCAACATATACATATGTTATTTAGATCGGGCTTCACGCTGCAGTGATGTGTGGCTAGAATTCATGGTTTAACACGTTATGTGCCTTACATTTTATGTGCGTTAATGATAAAAATACACTTTGTATGTGCATAATGGAGTCTATTTCATGTGTAGGTCAATTGGAGATTGAAGCCGAGCTAAATGGATGCAAAAACGTCGAAAATACGCTCAAGAGGCGAAGAGGAGTGCACCGGGCTATAGCCGGGCGTTTGAGCCTTAAGGCCAGGCCTGGCCTGGCTTTATCCAGGCGTTAGAGCCATAACGCCAGGCCTGGCCTGGCTTTATCCAGGCGTTTGGGCCATAAAGCCAGGTCCCTGTTCTGGTCCAATCCGAGTTTTGATGATTTTAAGTGTTTCCTGGTTTGAATAGAACTCTCCTACACGAGGGTTTGAATAGAAGTCTCCTACACATTTAGGGTTTGTCCCAAACATATAAATAGACCCAAAAACACAACTTGGAAAGGGGAGATGCCATTAGAAAAAAGAGACGCCTGTGGAATACGACTCAAAGAAGCAAAACATTGATTTTTACATCTTTTATTCATTACTTTGTAGTTTAATTATGCAAGTTATTTTGGGTTTGATTCTTATGAACATGTTTAGCTAATTTCTTTAATCTAGGGTTTTGGTGGAACCCGTTGGGGGATGAACTTATTGTGTTATTAATATAGTTTTTTTTGGTTGATTAATCTCTATTTGTTCAACTACGTTCTTGTTGTAGTTGATTGAGAGGGCCCTCAATTAGTTGTTCCTATTCATTATGTATCTACTTGAGAGAGAGTGCATATTTAGGTATTTGTTTGAACAACACCACTCCCAGAGTATAGACGAAAGTCATAACCGAGGGTTTAGAGGTTGGATTAGAGATAACCGGGTGCAATCTAAAGTGAACAGTAATGCAATCTAGCTAGCGTAACTTGAGAGAGTGCGTCTGGTAAATTATCATAATTACTTGAGAGAGATTTATGGTAGATAGAGTGTTCATGATTGATAGAGACAACTAATCAAACTATAAAAAGTATCCAAGAAGGAAGTTCACCAACGGGGGAAACTATAACCTTAGACCTTTATTACAATTGTTTACACCTTATTGTAGTTAATCTTTAGTTTTAATATTTTCATTCAGTTGTAGTAGTTTAAACAACACCAAGTGAAAGTTTAGTATTCTGACAGCTTGCCTGATACGTTAACTCTCTATGGGATCGACTCTGGGCTTAATACCCCAGATTATATTTGCAACGCCCGTTTGGTCTTTTTATAAGACATAGTTGAGCATGATCATGCGGCATATATATATATATATATATATATATATATATATATATATATATATATATATATATATATATATATATATATATATATATATATATATATATATATATATATATATACATATTATTCCGATCGGGCTGCACGCCGCAGCAGTTTGTGTGGATACATGGTACCTATTGAGTGAGAGTGCTGAGTGTGAGCATTGAGTATTGATAGATGAGTCAGGAGTGACTGAGGGACCTTACGTATGAGTGATATTGTGACCGAGGGGCTATAATTTGTGAGATCATTGTTTTTCACTCATTTTTCACTGAGTCTCTTTAATAGATGATGAGTTAATGTTTTATGCAAGTTTAGAAGGGGAATTGGAGTTGTAAATTATTTGGTAAATGTAGTCCTTTGATTACTCTATTTTTTTTCTCTGGCACATGTTTTATGGAACTATCACTTTTAAATGCTCGTCACTGTACTCAAGTCTTTAGTTACTTTGGTTACTTACTAAGTTGGCGTACTCACGTTACTTCTTGCACCTTTGTGTGCAGATCCAGGTACCAGATCTGAGCATTAGCTGACCTCTCTTTTGCTCGGAGTTTGCTCGAGGATAGAGGTAGTTGTTCGGTGTCCCCCAGCTGGCCTCTTTTCCTTTCTTAGTTCGTAGATTTCTAGTATTCTCCGTATTGTATTAGTAAGGGATTGTTATCATATATTGTATTTATCTCTTTAGATGCTCAGACAATTGTATCCGGGTGCTGGGTTGTGATTAGATTTGATTTTGTGGTATTACTGATGTTAATTATATCTTTAAACAGGAACCTTAAATGAATTACTTTGACTTGTGATATTAAACGGGCGGTTTTGTGTGCTACTCTCAGTAGTTGGGTGGCTTAGTTTCATGATAGGCGCCATCATGGCCTGAGTTGATTTGGGGCCATGACAGTGAGCTTGAGAGATAATGGAGAGGTTAGAGAAACTGGGACGGCGGAAAATGAAAAGTGAGGGGGGGTTAGGGTTGGTTGTGAATTAAAATGGTAAGGTTTATTACGGACCGTTGATCTAAAAGATCAACGGCCACGATTTGATGGGGGTTTGGGTCGGGTAGGTGCAGATTGGGCTTAAGGTGAAATTGGGATGGTATTTAAAAGGGGTTTGGGCTAATGTTTGAGGGGTCAGGTCCGAAAATTGAAGAAATTAAATAGGGCTATTTGTTAAATACCCACTTAATTGATAAAATAATTTGTAAAAATAATTAATAAATGATAAAAAATAATTTTTATGCATATAAATGTTTTAAAATAATTATTCGATATTTTAAAAATACAATGAGCCATTTTCTGGTAATATAATACTATAATGTACGCATGGGATATAATTGCAAATTTATTGCAATTGTAATCCAAAAATGTAAATGTGGCTATTTGTGCAAATATTTCGAGCTTAATATGATCATAAATAGAAAAATTAAATCATGAAATGTTGTAAAATCATTTGTGATGCAATTTTGTAATTAAATAAAATACTGGGATAAATTAATTTTAAAATGTAGAAATTATGGAAAAATATCAATTGATTCTAATACATAGTTTTGAAGGTATATATGCATTTAAAAAATATTATAGGGAAAAATTGGGTACCAACTGCTGCCCCTCTTTACCCGAGAAGGATGGAAGAGTTGTCGGGTAAAGATATGATGGCCAATTTTGACCGAGCGAGATGGTTTGAGAGATTTAGGCTGCACTCTGGTCTCTGAGCTGCCTACATATCCCTGGTTTTATAGGAATCAGGTCGTGTGTAGTTCTACATTCATCAGCGGAATATATCGATGAAGTCATCACAAGAACGGACACGAGGTTTTGGAATAGGTGAAGAATGGTTGTGGTGAGAGGTCAGGTTTGAGATAGTTCGAAGGAATCGGAGCGGGATTTCTCCTGTCGGGATAACGGTTGCTCATCGGGCTACTTGCAAGCAAAGAGATGTTGCGAGCATATTTGTGCGAAAATTAAAACATGATGCAGATTCCCTTCGGACCATGAGAATTGTCTTCGGACGGTTGAGGATGACGTCCTTAGACCATGATGTCCTAGGCCATGAATTGTTCAGTGAGGGATTCGCAGGCCATGAAATTATGTTCTCGGGCCATGAAAATGGTGCCTAACCATGATGCCTTTGAATAATGATATGCAAATTTGAGAGATCCTCAGGCCATGGCATGGTGTCTTCCGGCTATGAGGATGATGCCTTTAGACTATGACGCCTTTGGACAAGTTTGGCGATATTTCAGCCCATGAGATGCAATAATATGAGGTCAAAAGAAACAAGACAAGGCTTAGTCTTGTGAATTTGAGGGCAGAGCTTAGCCCGAAAGAAGAGCAAAATAGGTAGTTTCAGAGAGACAGCGCCTAGTCTCGGCAAAATGCAAATAGGAGGCAGAGCTTAGCCTCATGCAAATATAGAGATAGTACTTAACCTCATGCAAGATTTGGGACAGGGCTTAGTCCCATGAAAAGTGAAGGCAAAGCTTAGCCTTATGCAAATATGGAGGCAGGGCTTAGCCTCATGCAGATGGAGACAGAGCTTAGTCTCATGCAAGATTCGGGACAGGGCTTAGTCCCATGCAGGTGAAGGAAGAGCTTAGCCTTAAGCAAATATGGAGGCAGGCCTTAGCCTCATGCAGATGGAGACAAAGCTTAGTCTCATGCAAGATTCGGGATAGGGCTTAGTCCCATGCAGATGGAAGACAATGCTTAGCCTGATGCAAATCAGCAAATGGAGCAGGGCTTAGCCTCATGAAAATGGAGACAGAGCTTAGTCTCATGCAAGATTCGGGACAAGGCATAGTCCCATGCAGATGGAAGGCAGTTCTTAACCTTATGCAAATGGAGGCAGGGCTTAGCCTGATGTGGATGGAGACAGAGCTTAGTCTCATGCAAGATTCGGGACAGGGCTTAGTCCCATGCAGATGGAAGGCAGTTCTTAACCTTATGCAAATGGAGGCAGGGCTTAGCCTGATGTGGATGGAGACAGAGCTTAGTCTCATGCAAGATTCGGGACAGGGCTTAGTCCCATGCAGATGGAAGGCAGTGCTTATCCTGATGCAAATGGAGGCAGGACTTAGCCTCATGCAAATGGAGACAGAGCTAAGTCTCATGCAAAAATAGAATAAATAGCAGATGATAGCAGAGTTTTCTTAGCTGGTAGTAGATTTCAGTATTGTAGTTGTTATGAAGATTGTGACTTTGGGGCATGTATATTTTCGTTCCTGTAACCAAAGAAAAATTATGATTTCTGTAAAAGGGGAGGTCGGTTCGTGCCTCCGTCGGCTCGCTTGCTTGGTCTGAAGATCCTATTCAAATCATTGGGGGTAGCGTTTTCTAAGAAGAATTATTCCAAAAGCAAGCATGCGTAGTTTTCAAAGTCATAGTAAAAATATGTTTTTTAGAAAATTTATTAGATGAAACAGTGACTGTGACACGATCCGAGACATTGTAACTTCTCCTGCCGTAGAATTTTGAGGGTCCTCCTAAAAATTTCTTCCCCAGTTAGACAGACAAACATTTCTGACTGTTGTATATGTTGTGATCGGCTGAACTTGCTTTGGAATTTTGAGGGTCCTCCTAAAAATTTCTTCCCCAGTTAGACAGACAAACATTTCTGACTGTTGTATATGTTGTGATCGGCTGAACTTGCTTTGGAATTTTGAGGGTCCTCCTCAAAATTCTGCCCCAGTTTCTGATGGTGGGAAAATAAAAATTTTATTGAATTATGACCGAACCCACAAGGTTGCCTACGTATCCCCTCTTAAATGGTAATCAGGTTGAGTGTAGTTCAATTTACATCATATGCGGAAACATAAACAATCACACATAGTATCGCTTGACTGCATCTGAATAGATCGGTTTTGGCCAGACTTCTCCATCCATTTCTGCGAGTATGAGGGCTCCTCCCGTCAATACTTTGCGAGCCATGTAAGGACCTTGCCAGCTGGGAGAGAATTTCATGTTGGATTTATCTTGATGCGAGAAGATCTTCTTCAACACCAGCTGCCCCGATGTGAACTGTCTTGGCTTGACCCTTTTGTTGAAAGCTCCGGACATTCTGTTCTAATAAAGTTGGTCGTGACATACTGCATTCATCCTTTTTCCATCTATGAGGGCTAGCTGCTCATAACGGTTCATTATCCATTCTGCATCGCTGAACTCAGCTTCCTGTATGATCCTCATAGAAGGAATCTCCACTTCGGCAGGAATAACAGCTTCAGTACCGTAAACCAGTAAGTAAGGAGTTGCCCCGGTTGATGTGCGGACTGTGGTACGGCATCGCAGTAAACCAAATGGTAGCTTCTTGTGCCATTGTTTGTTATTTTCTACCATCTTTCTCAGTATATTCTTGATATTCTTCTTGGCGGCTTCTACAGCTCCATTCATCTGAGGTCTATAGGTTGTGGTATTCTTGTGCTTGATTTTGAAGGTCTCACGCATGGCTTTCATCAGATTATTGTTGAGATTGGCGGCATTGTCAGTGATGATGGACTCCGGAACTCCGAATCGGCAAACAATCCGGTCGCGGACCAAATCTGTCATGACTTTCTTAGTCAGTGCCTTGTAAGATGCTGCTTCGACCCATTTGGTGAAGTAATCAATAGCTACCAAGATAAACTGATGCCCATTTGAGGAGGTGGGCTCGATTGGACCAATGACATCCATTCCCTAGGCGGAGAATGGCCAAGGTGAGCTTGTTGCATTGAGCTCATTTCGCGGTAGTTTTATCATATCTGCATGTACTTGACATTGGTAGCATTTTTTGACATACCGGATGCAATCTGTATCCATGGTCATCCAGAAATAACCGGCCCTGAGTATCTTCTTGGCCAAGACAAAACCATTCATATGCGGGCCGCAGGTTCCGACATGCATCTCTTCTAGCAACTTAGAAGCTTCTTTCACGTCGACGCACCTCAACAATCCCAAATCAGGAATTCTTCTATATAGGGTTCCTCCGCTGTGGAAGAAATTGTTGGACAATTTCCGAACCGTGTGTTTCTGAGTATGGTTTGCATGCTCCGGGTATTCCCCTTTTGTCAGATACCTTTTGATGTCGTGGAACCAAGGCTTCCCATCTGTTTCTTCTTCAACATGAGCACAATATGCTGGTTGACTATGGATCCTTACTCGGATAGGATCAATGAAGTTCTTGTCTGGATGTTTTATCATTGATGAAAAAGTGGCCAATGCATCGGCAAACTTGTTTCGAACCCTGGGAACATGCCGAAACTCAATCTTCGTGAACCTCTTTCTCAATTCCTGCACATGGTGCAGATATGGCAGTATCTTGGAATTCTTGGGGGGCCATTCTCCTTGTACCTGGTGCACAATCAAATCTGAATCGTCGATTACCAACAGCTCCTGAATATTCATGTTGATGGACATGTTGAGTCCTAGGATGCAAGCTTCGTACTCTACCATGTTGTTGGTGCAGGGAAATCTGAGTTTAGCAGATACCGGATAATGTTTGCCAGTTTTTGATACCAAGACAGCTCCAATACCGACTCCTTTGAAATTTGTCGCTCCGTCAAAGAACATCCTCTAACCGTCGTAGGATTCAGCAATATCCTCCCCTATGAATAACACTTCTTCATCGGGAAAATACGTTTTCAGGGGTTTGTATTCTCCTTCCACAGGGTTTTCAGCAAGATGATCTGCCAGTGCCTGTCCTTTGACTGCTTTCTGAGTTACATAAACAATGTCAAACTCACTCAATAGGATTTGCCACTTAGCCATCTTGCCAGTGGGCATAGGTTTTTGAAAGATATATTTTAGGAGATCATCCTTGATATGAGGTACGTTGTGTAAGCACAGAAGTAATGCCTCAGCTTTTGAGCTATCCAGGTCAAGGCGCAACAGGTACGTTCCAATAGAGAGTACCGCGCTTCATATGGAGTGAATTTATTACTCAGGTAATAGATAGCTTGTTCCTTTCTCCCTGTCTCATCATGATGTCCCAGAACGTAACCGAAGGCTCCATCTAACACTGCGAGGTAGAGTAGTAAAGGTTTTCCTGGATCTGGCGGGACCAAAACTGGTGGTGTTGATAGATACTCCTTGATCTTGTCGAAAGCCCTTTGACAATCCTCGGTCCAACTAGTTGCAGCATCTTTCTTCAACATCTTGAAAATTGGCTCACATATGACTGTGGACTGGGCTATGAACCGGCTGATGTAGTTTAGTTGTCCTAGAAAACTCATTACATCTTTCTTACTCTTCAGCGGTGGCAACTCCTGGATGGCTTTGACTTTTGATGGATCCAATTCTATTCCTCGGCGGCTGACAATGAACCCAAGTAACTATCCGGCAGGGACCCTGAATGCACACTTTGCAGGGTTTAATTTCAGGTTGTACTTCTGCAGTTTGTCGAAGAACTTCCTCAAATCTGCTATATGATATATGGCTTTCTTGGATTTGATGATGACGTCGTCCATATACACCTCGATCTCCTTATGTATCATGTCATGAAAAAAGGTAGTCCTAGCCCTCATGTAGGTGGCCCCAGCATTCCTTAGACCGAATGGCATCATCTTGTAACAGTACACTCCCCATGGTGTAATGAAGGTTGTTTTCTCTGCATCTTCTTCGTCCATCCAAATCTGATGATAACCGGCGAAGCAATCTACAAAGGACTGGAGTTTATGCTTGGCACAATTGTCAATCAAAATGTGTATGTTTGGTAGCGGGAAATCATCCTTGGGACTTACTCTGTTTAGATCCCGATAATCAACACAGACTCTGACTTTCCCATCTTTCTTTGGAACTGGCACGATGTTGGCTAACCAAGTTGGGTATTCAACCACCCTGAAGACCTTGGCCTTGATTTGCTTGGCGACCTCCTCTTTGATTTTCAGACTCATATCAGACTTGAAGTTTCTGAGTTTCTGCTTTACTGGTGGACACATTGGGTTTTTGGGCAACTTGTGAGCCACAATAGATGTACTTAACCCGGTCATATCATCGTATGGCCATGCAAAGATGTCCTCATACTCTTTTAGGAACCGTGTGTACTCTTCTTTTTCTGATGGTGATAAGTGAATGCTGATGCGGGTCTCCTTGACAGTTTCGGAATCTCCTAAGTTGATTATCTCAGTTTCGTCCAGGTTGTACTTGGGCTTGTTCTAAAAATCCTCTACTTCCCTAATGATTTCCTCGGGTATGACATCCTCTTCTTTTGAATCACTATCTTTTTGTTGTGTTGCCTCATTACATGCCACAGTTGTTGGTTCATCAAGACAGGAAATAGTAATGTTGTATAAATAAAGATATGAGAGAAAATGATAATAATAAATATCGATCCATTGAAACATAAAAGTTATTTTCAATCATTTAAATAACATTTTTGGAACGTTGGAGGTTTTTATTTAAAACAAATACAAAAAGGGAAATCATTTTCTTAGAAAATAACAAAATAAACATTGTTGTTCAGCCTTGCTACCCCGTGACTCGTCGAGACATGGATGGTCTGACAGTCCAATTCTTGTGGAATGATCCTTTCTCCACAGCTCGGATGGTAGGTCCTTCCTCCTCCTCCTCCTCGACAATTACACAACAGTCCATGTCGTCATCCTATAGGAACAAGTTCCTCAGGGTGGCCAATGCTTCTTCCTCCTATGATCCCCATATGATCTCGGTGTGCTGGAAAGTCTGACTCAGGTGTGGTACAGGCTGCTCAAGTGGATAGTACGGACCACGCCACGGTGGTGACCAGTCATTATATATTGATACCCTAGCCTAAAGGTTGTACCATGACGTTTCAATTTTATTGGCTTGGAGATACCCTAAAGTTTTTTGCCAAGAACCTTGACGAGTTCATATCCTCTCCACTCTAGTATACTTTCTATGTTGCTACTCCACCACTTATCTTTCTCAATTCCATTGACCCGCTCGATGTGATGATAATTTTCTCCCCCGAGCCTTCTTCTATTCTCAACCACCGGGATAGTCTGACGGTTGTAAATGGGGTTGCTCCTATCTCCATGGATAATCACCTCATGATGGTTCCATTCGAACTTCACTGCTTGATGCAAATTGATGCCACAGCCCCAGCGACGTGTATCCATGGCCGTCCCAATAATAGATTATAGGATGCGAATATGTCCAGCACCTGAAACTCAACATCAAACCATATAGGCCCCATCTGTAAACAGAGACTGATTTCCCCAATGGTAGCCCTATGAGACCCGTCAAATGACTCCACGTTCATGGTCGTTCCTCATATTTCATACAGAACTTTGCCCAGCCTCTTCAGTGTTGTCAATGGGCAAATATTGAGACTGGATCCCCCATCTATCAGAACTCTGGCAATGAAATTGTCCCCACATTTCACGGTAATATGTAGTGTCATGTTATGATTCAAATGCTCGGGTGGTAGCTCGTCCTCGTGGAAGGTGATTTTGTGACTTTCTAGCACCTGTCCCACCATATTGGCCATTTCTCCGCCAGTGATATTGTTAGGTACATATGCCTCGCTTAGCACCTTTAAGAGAGCATTCCTGTGCACTTTTGAATTTTGTAGCAGTGACAGGATAGACATCTGAGCAGGAGTCTTGTTCAAATGATCTGTGACTGTATACTCTTTTGCTTGCACTTCCCTCCGAAGGTCATCCAAGCATGTTTCAATAATGGGCGGTCTGTTAGAGGCCTGCTTACTGGATTCTCCCAAATACTTTGGTGTATAGACTCTTCCCGTTCTGGTCATCCCTTGCGCAGCGCCGGATTCTTCAATTTTGTTCTTTCCTCTTCTTATAGCTTCGTCCACATAATCCCAAGGTATAGCCTTAGTGTTGAAAGGCGGCGTGGTTGACACTATCACTGTGAAAGGCAAGGTTACTTCCACCTCGAATGGAATATGCGCAGTTACGGGGGGTGCTATCTCAACTTCAAATGGAACTGATGCATCTATCTTAACTTCCATTGGTGGCTATATTTGTATTATAAAAGGATTGAGCATGACTGCGGGTTTCTTAGGATTGTCATCCTCTTTGATAATCCCAATCAATCCCTCGGGATCTCATTTCTCATCGGTCTCTATCATATTGACACCTTCACCCCTATGATCTGGGAGGGGGTTGTTGTGGATGTTGGGTGTAGCTTCTTTGGCCTGAATGACCTTATTATCAATCAAGGTTTGGATCTTATCCTTTAGTGTTCGGCACTCATCAATGGTGTGCCCTTTCATGCCAGAATGATATGCACAGGTCTTGTTTGGGTTGACCCATTAGGATGGATTCTCCACGGTCGCAGTAGGGATAGGAGTGACATAACCAGCAACCTTCAGCCTTTCATACAGCTAGTCAGTGCGTTCGGCAATGGCAGTGTATTATCTAGGTGGTCTGCAGTTAAAGTTAGGCCGAGGTCTTGGGTAGTTTGGGCGGGTTGGAGGTGACTGAAAGTGAGAGGTTTGGGAATTGTATGTGTGATAAGAAGTGGCTGGTTGGGAATATCTGGG
Source organism: Nicotiana paniculata (assembly GCA_005239505.1). Classification (NCBI taxonomy): domain Eukaryota; kingdom Viridiplantae; phylum Streptophyta; class Magnoliopsida; order Solanales; family Solanaceae; genus Nicotiana; species Nicotiana paniculata. Next base: position 2,149 of record MDKI01068755.1, on the reverse strand, counting down.
AGGTGATGGTTGATATGTGGGTGGAGGTGCTTGGTATGTAAGTGGGGAGGTTTGATATACAAGTGGATTTTTGGGTCCTTGGGCGACCATTACTGTTCCTGCATCTTTCTTCTTCGATATACCCCCTGACTGTGATGCTTTGTTTGTGGCCTGCAATGCTTCAAAGTTTTTCACCATACCGATTTAATGCCCTCTTCAATCCTTTCTCCAAGTTTGATGATATCGGAGAACTTGTTGTTTTCAATAACCATCAATCTTTCATAGTACTACGGATCCTGTGCTCTAGCAAAGAGCTTTTTCATCTGTTCTTCGTCCAATGTTGGCCTGACTTTGGCTGCTTTTGACCTCCAACGAGTGTCATACTCGCGGAAGGTCTCAATGGGCTTCTTCTTTAAGTTCAGAATGTAGAAGACATCTGGCGCATTCTCTGTGTTAAACCTGAATCTGTCCACGAAGTCAGACGCCATACTCACTAAGTTGGCCCACTTCTTAGGATCCTGGCTGATGTACCAGGATAAAGCATCTCTTATAAGACTCCTCATGAAAATCCTAATTCGGATACTTTCATCCCTCCCGACCCCTACAAGATTGTCGTAATAAGTCCTCAGGTGAACCCTGGGATCACCTGTTCCGTCAAACATTTCGAACTTGGGGGGTTTATAATTCTCCGGCAGTTCTACGTCGGTCTGTATGCATAGATCTTCATAGTTCAGATCTTCTATCCATTTGCTCCCTTCGACGCCTTGAACACGACTCATCAACTTCTTGAGCTCTTCAGCCAGGTTCTTAATGAGCAAGTCCTTCTCAATGGATTATGGTGTATAGGATACGGGGCTGAGTGGAGTGAGGTAGGGTTTCCACACATATCACTACTAGAAAACGGCATATTTTCGACGGCCAAAACAGTCAAAAGTCGGTCGGAAATCACGTATTTCCCACTGTTTTCCAACCGAAATTGGTCGGTCGGAAAAAAGTTGGTCGGAAAACGATTTTCGACCGAATCAGTCGATGATTTCCGATAGATTCAGTCAGAAATTTTAAAAGATCAAACAAATAAAATTAATAATTAAAAATTAAATTTTACTTAATTCCCGACGGATTTCGTCGGAAATTAAATAAAATTTAATTTTTTTTAAAAACATTTCCGACTGAATCTGTCGGAAACTAATAATTAACAACTAAATTTTATTTAATTTCCGACGGAATCCGTCGAAAATTTGTGAATATATATTTTTGTTTTTAACATTTCCGACCAAATCAGTTGAAAATTAATAATTAAAAATTAAATTTTATTTAGTTTCCGACGAAATCCGTCGAAATTGTTTGAATATTAAATTTTTCTAAAAACATTTTCGACCCAATTGGTCGGAAAACTATGAATTTATGGTTAAATTTGGGCAATTTTTCGACTGTTTTCGTCGGAATTTTGACTAAAACTGGGTAGAACTCTTCCCACTTTCGAGCTACACCACCTGTCAAATTATTACAAATAAAAAATAGCAACCAACATACATTATCAACAATCTAAACCAACCATACGTTAATACCAACAATACCAATCATTAAACCTAACAATTTTGGGCATAAAAACATCCAATAGTAGCCCACATTCAAGTTTAAAAGCAATACATAAATTTGTCTCTCACAATCAAGTTTACCAATCAACCAAAACATCACAACTAAACTACTACACATCAGATTCAGTTTGTTCATCATCAGATAAATCATGCCCATGTTTACTCATGAATTTATGCATCTTGGCAATTGTTCCGTTTTGGGAGTCCAGTCGTTGCTTCAATTCACGAATCTCGTTTCTCATATCTTCCATATGTTCTTGATTTTGAGGAGAAGAATTGGCTAAGAGTGGGTTTGGAAGACCTGTAGGTCGACATACTCCTAGTCCGTAGACTCTGCCTTTGTTTACTCCGCCCGCTGCCTGTGTCCATAATGAAGCCATATTATCAGGTGTTGGTTGAGTTGAAGGAGGCTGAGTTTATAGCCATTCTTCCAACCTTTTATGATAATCTTCCTGAAATGAAAAATATAATTATCATGTAAACAAACTAATATTAATAAATCAAGCAACATTCTATATTGTGATATCCTACTAAATGTTACATGATCCTGTGCATCCCGCACAATTGTTCTT
>MDKI01121359.1:0-69174 GCA_005239505.1 Nicotiana paniculata | reverse complement strand
ATATATATATATATATATATATATATATATATATATATATATATATATATATATATAATGTTTATCACATGTATATCCATATATACTTTGTGTGAACTCGATTTTAACTACAAATTTTGATACCAAATCACCTCCAATCTTCCTCAAATTTTGTATATTGAATCATCTATATATTTTCAATGAATTTCAACCATACCCATACCCATTGAAAAATGTTCCCTTTTTCTTAGATTTTTTAAAATCTTATATATATATATATATATATTAAATTTATTTATCACCTTATTTACTATCTCATTGTAACGACCCAGCCGATCGTTTTGAGAGTTGTAGATCCATTCCCCCATTTACTACATATTTTGTACTCTATAGCTATAATATGACTTGTCGGATTAGTCGGTTCGAGTCTGGAGAGATTTCAGAATGAATTGTGATACTTAGTCTCAAAGTTGGAAGCTTAAGTTGAAAGGTTGACCGGATGTTGATCTATGAGTAAATGACTCCGGAATGGAGTTTTGATAGTTCTGTTCGCTCCGTTGGGTGATTTCGAACTTAGGAGTATATCCGGATTGTGATTTGGAGATTCGTAGTTGAATCAGGCTTGAAATGGCATAAGTTGGATTTTTTATGGAAAAATTGACCAGGAGAGGACTTTTTAATATCGAGTTCGGATTCCGACTCCGGAAGTTGGAGTAGGTCCCTGGTGTCATTTGTGAATTATGTGCTAAATTTGGGATCAATCGAACGTGATTTGATAGGTTTCAACGTCGTTTGTAGAAATTGGAAGTTCAAAGTTCATTAGGCTTGAATCTATGCGCGATTCGTGTTTTTGATGTGGTTTGAGGTGATTTGAGGGATTGACTAAGTTTGTATCGTGTTTTAGGACTTCTTGGTATGTTTAGTTGAGGCCTAGGGGGCCTCGGGTTGATTTCAGGTGGTTAACGGATCAAGTTTGGAACTTAGAGAATTGCTGAAGTTGGAAGCTGCTAGTGTAATCACACCTGCGGAAATCTCATCTCAGGTGCGTGCTCGCAGAAGCGAGCTCTACATCAGAGATGCGGCCAGGCGTGGCTGGGGATATGATCGCATATGTGACATGTGGACCGCAGAAGCGTGAGTAGCCGCATATGCGGCTAAGTGAACCGTAGAAGCAGTTTAGCTGGGCAGAGATAAAAATACAAAGGTTCGCTACTTTTTTCCATTGAAACATTTTGTGCTTGGTCTAAGGCGATTTTCAGAGGAATTTCGAGGGGATTCTTGAGGTAAGTCCCCTGTGCTCATTTTTGATCAATAATCTTGTTTCCCTATTGATTTCCGCCCCTAGTTGGTGTGTATGTAAGGTGTAAATTGAGGGTTTGAGGCAAGGGATATGGAGGGTTTTATTTTGAGATTTGGGTGACGATTTGGTGTCAGATTTAGATAAATTTGGTATGGATAGATTCGTAGTTAAATGGGCTTTCAATTTTGTGTCTTTTTCGGGATTCGAGATGTGGGCCGGGGGACCGGCTTTGAGACGATTTCAGATTTCTAATTAATAACTTTGTATTTTCTGGTGAAACTGATTCCTTTAGACCGTGGTGAATGTATTGTACTTCTTGTGGCTAGACTCGGGACTTTTGGAGGCCGATTCGCGAGGCAAAGGTGTGTTGGAGTATAGATTTGCTCGGATTGAGGTAAGTAAAAATTCTAAATTTGGTTATGAGGGTATGAAACCCCGAATTATATGTCATGTGATTGGTTTTGAGGTGACGCACATGCAAGGTGACGGGCGTGAGAGCGTTCACCGTATGAGTTGGGACTTGGTCTATTCCATGGAACTGTATAAATGATTAATCTATTGATATATTTAAATTCTTCATGTGAAATAGAAATTGAGTTGCAAGTCTTGTTAGAAATCATGCTTAGGCAATGTGATGGTACTGAAGAGGCCCCCAGAGGCCGTATTACATGTTAATTATCTGCTAAATTGTTGTTGTACTCAGTCTCAATTTTACTTGCATATCATAACTCAGTCTCTTTTGTTCCATGTTAATACATCACATTATTTATGTGTTAGGCTGATTCTCTTGATTTCTAAGAGCCCGAGAGGCTGGAGAGGTTGGTGACTAAGTTGGGTCCAGAGTGCCGATTTGTGAGTGAAATATGTGTATATGTGGATCGTGTTGCACGCCGCAACGAGCCTTATGGCTGTATGTGTAGATCAGGTTGCATGCCGCAACGAGCCTTAGGGATATATATATGGTATCGGGCTGCACGCTGCAACGTATTTCATTGATTTATGCCACGATTGGCTTGATATAGCGCTTGGGCTGAAGGAGCCCCTCCGGAGTCTGTACACACCCTTAGTGAGTATAGGTACCTATTGAGTGCGAGTGTTGAGTGTTGGGTGTCGAGTGGCGAGTGAATGGAGGGCTGAGTGATTGTTGCCCTGAGAGGATATATTTGACTTCCTTATTGTTGCACTTAGCTTCCATGCATCATTGTCTTGAAAATTTCTGAAAGATATTACGCTCCGTTTCACTTAAACTTGTCATGAAGTAACTGATTGAACTTAAATTGTCTAACTTGAAAGAATGCCTATTTTGCTTTGTTGAGACTACTGGAATTGAACTATAACTGTGTATCTCTTCACTATCTTCAGCTCTTTATTTAGTCTTGGTTCTTACTGAGTTGGTTGTACTCATGCTATACCCTGCACTTCGTGTGCAGATTCAAGTCTTTCCGGACACGGTAGATGTTGATTTCTTCGTACAATTGATCTTCTGTGAGATTCCAAGGTAGTTGCCCGGTGTTCACAACCCTTGTTTCTCCTTCCCTATCTTTCCTTTTATTGTATTTAGTTTCGGACCATCATAGATAGTGTATTCCAGAGTTGTGATATCTAGATGCTCATGTACTCTTTGACACCCCGATTTGGGAGTTTTTCCGCATTGTGTTTTAAATCTTTATATCATGTTTATGAGAATTTACTATTTAAACTGTTTTAAATCCATTTTGTTAAAAATTTTGGAATTCTTAATTGTCAGCTTGCTTAGTAACACGGTAGACGCCATCACGACATGTTAGTATTTGGATCGTGACAAGTTGGTATCAGAGCCAAGGTTACATAGGTCTCACAAGTCATGAGCAGGTTTGGTAGAGTATTGCAGATCGGTACGAAGGCGTCTGTACTTATCTTCGAGAGGCGGCCAAACCCTTAGGAAACTTCACATTCTCGTATTCTTTTCGTGCAGATTTGTTGATTCCGGTAACTAAACTTCTGTATTCTATTCTCTCACAGATGGTGAGGACACGTGCTACCAGGAAAGATGGTCAGCCACCAGTACCACCAGTACCACCAGTTAGGGCCACGAGAGGCTGAGGTTCTAGTTATGGATGAGCCAGTTGGGCCAGCTCAGGAACCAGCTTTGACCATCGTGATTCCAGGCCTTCAGGAGGCCTTGCCTCAGATTCTAACCGTGTGTACTAGTCTTTCTCTGGCGGTCTCTATTCCGACCACATCAGCCACTTCTCAGGACGGGGGAGATTTACAGACTCCTGCCGCCTGTACACCAGAGTAGGTGATGCAGTGACTCCAAACACCAGGGGCACTACCAGCCTAGCTGGTTGTAGCTGCTCATGGCTGTGGGGTTCCTGTTATGACTGATGATGAGCAGAAGAGACTAGATAGGTTTCGAAGGCTCCGAACTTCATATTTCAGTGGGGTAGAGTCAGAGGATGCCCAAGGCTTCTTAGACAGGTGTGAGCGAATTCTTCGCACGACCGGTATTCTCGAGAGCGGTGGGGTCTCGTTCACTACTTTTCAGTTCACTGGGTTGCCTTCAGTTGGTGGGAGGCTTATGGGAGGCGCAGGTCGGTCGGCGCAACACCACTTACATTGTAGGAGTTCTCCATTATCTTCTTGGAGAAGTTCGTACCGCAGTCTCGCAAAGAGAAGCTGCGCAGACAGTTTGAGCAGTTACATCAGGATGGCATACGCAGTACGAGATGAGATTTTCTAAGTTGGCTCGTCATGCAGTTTGGTTGGTTCCTACTGGTAGGGAGAGGATTAGGAGGTTCATTGATGGCCTTACATATTAGCTGCAGTTACTTATGGCTCGAGAGAGGTATCTGGTGCTAGTTTTGATGACGCGGTCGACATTACTCGGAAGATAGAGATGGTCCGCAGTCAGGAGTGGGGTGAGAGGGAGGCCAAAAGGCCTCGTGGATCGAGTGGTCTCAACGGTGTTCCTTCTGGGCGTCAGTTCCACCACGGTCGGGGTCATCCTTATAGGCATGCTCAGATGGCTCGTGCAGTTCACCATGGTGCATCATCCAGTCATGGTTCATACAGTTCTCATTAGGGTCAATCATCTGTTAGTGTCATTCCCGTGCTCCATCGGGTCAGGGCTCATCTATGCCGGGTCCTTCTAGTAGTTATCCGGTGCTCGGGGGTCCCTTCAGTCCCTACTGCCATTGTCAGATCGAGGTTGCGACGGGTATGGAGAGCTTGATCATATCAGGATATATTGTCTCCACCTTGTGGGAGGTCCAGCTCGCAGAGGAGTCAGACTATGACCTAAGCACCAGTTACTTCACCACCCGCACATCGAGCTCAGGGTGTGGCACAGTCAGTTAGGGGTCGTCCAAGAGAGGGATACCGTTTAGGTGGAGGCCAGGCACGATTGTATGTTATTTCAGCCAGACCAGATGTCTTTGCTTCAGATGTAGTGATCATAGGTGTTGTCTCAGTATGCCACTGGGATGCCTCTGTATTATTTGTCCCTGGTTCCACTTATTTTTATGTCTCATTGTATTTTGCTCATTATCTGGATATGCCCCCATAAGTCCTTAGTTTCATCTGTTCATGTATCTATGCCTGTGGGCAATACTATTTTTTTGGACCGTGTATATCGGTCGTGTGTAGTGATTATTGGAGGATTGGAGATTAGATTTTATCTCTTATTACTTAGTAAGGTGGACTTTGATGTGATTTTGGGTATGTCATGTTGTTCTAGATTGTCATGCTAAGACCGTGACGTTGGCGATGTCGGGGTTACCAAGGATTGAGTGGAGAGGTTCTCTAGACTATGTTCCCAGCAGAGTGATTTCGTATTTGAAGGCCCAGTGGATGATTGGGAAGGGTTGTCTATCTTATTTGGTCTTTGTCAGGGATGTTGGTACTAATACTCTTACAATTGATGTTCTGGTAATGCGGGAGTTTCTGGATGTGTTTCCTGCAGACCTTCCGGGCATGCCGCTCGACAGGGATATTGATTTTGGTATTGACTTGGTGCCGGGAACTCAGCCCGTTTCTATTCCACCGTATCGTATGGCACCACCTGAGTTGAAGAAATTGAAGGAGCAACTTCAAGAACTCCTTAATAAGGGGTTTATTAGGCCTAGTGTGTCACCTTGGGGTGTACTAGTGCTATTTGTGAAGAAGAAGGATGGTACTATGAGGATGTGCATTGATTATAGGTAGATGAACAAAGTCAAAATCCAGAACAAGTATTATTTTCCACATATTGATGATCTATTTGACCAGCTTCAGGGAGCGTGGTGTTTTCCAAGATTGAATTGAGGTCTAGGTATCACCAGTTGAAGATTCGTAACTCAGATATTCTAACGATAGCATTTTGGAGCCGTTACGGTCATTATGAGATCCTTGTGATGTCTTTTGGGCTGACCAACGCCCTAGTAGCATTGATGCATCTAATGAACAGTGTGATCAGGCGACACACGAATTTGAACTCGAGAAAAAAGGATTTTCAGTCCTCTGCCTTACCGCTCGGCCTTTTCAGCCTTATCTCGACTCGTTTATCATAGTGTTCATTGATGATATTCTGGTGTACTCTCGTAGCCAGGAGGATCACGCCCAACATTTGAGGATTATGTTGCAATAGTTGAGGCAGGAGAAACTTTATGCCAAGTTCCCCAAATGTGAGTATTAGCTCAGTTCAGTTGGCATTCTTGGGGTTTGTGGTGTCCGGTGAGGTATTCAGGTGGATCCGAAGAAGATATAGGCGGCTCAAAGTTGACCCAGACTGTCCTCAGCTACGGAGATTCGGAGCTTTCTCGTCTTGTTCGGTTATTATCATCGCTTCGTGGAGGGTTTCTCGTTTATTGCATCGCCTTTAACCAAATTGACCCAAAAGGGCCGCTTATGGGGTCAAATCAATACATTCTAAGAAAAAAAAATCTAAAAAAAAGATCGCTACTTTCAGGTGGTAGGATGAGTGTGAGGAGAGCTTTCAGAGGCTCAAGACTTCCTTGACCACAACTCCAGTTCTATTTTTTCCTTCAGCTTCAGGCTCTTATACAGTGTATTATGATGCTTCTCGAATTGTATTGGGTGTGTCTTGATGCAGGATGGTAGAGTGATTGTATATGCTTCATGTCAGTTGAAGCCTCATGAAAAGAACTACCCTGTTCATGATTTGGAGTTGGCTGTCATCATTCATGAACTGAAGATTTGGAGGCATTATCTCTACGGTATGTCTTGTGAGTTATTTATGGATCATAGGAGTCTCCAGCACTTGTTGAAACAAAAGGATCTAAATTTGAGGCAGCGAAGATGGTTCGAGCTGCTAAAGGACTATGATATCACCATTCTGTATTATCCCGGGAAGGTCAATGTGGTGGCCGATGCCTTGAGTAGAAAGGCGGTGAGTATGGGTAGTCTTGCATTCATTCCCATTGGTCAGAGACTCTTGCAGTTGATGTTCAAGCCTTTGTAAATCACTTCGTGAGATTAGATATTTCGGAGCCCAGTCAGGTTCTAGCATGTGTGGTTCTCAGTCTTCCTTATATGATCGCATTAGAGAGAGCCAGTATGATGATCCTCATTTGTTTTTCCTCAAGGACACGGTTCAGCACGGGGATGCCAAAGATGTGACTATTAGGGATGATGAGCTATTGAGGATGCAAGGACGGATTTTTGTGCCTAATGTGCATGGGATACGTGATTTGATACAGTTCGTGGTATTCCATTCATTCGGGTGCCGCGAAGATGTACCAGGACTTGAGTAGCACTATTGGTGGAGGAGGATGAAGAAGGATATAGTGGGGTTTATAGCTCGGTGTCTCAACTATCAACAAGTGAAGTATGAGCATCAAAGACTAGGTGGATTGCTTCAGAGGATAGAGAGTCCAGAGTGGAAGTGGGAGCGGGTCATCGTGGATTTTGTAGTTGGGTTTCCACAGACATTGAGGAAGTTCGATGCTATTTGGGTGATTGTGGATTGGCTGACCAAGTCCTCGCACTTCATTCCAGTTGGTACTATTTATTCTTCAGAGCCGCTGGCTGAGATTTACATTCGATAGATTGTACGCCTTCATGGTATGCTAGTGTCCATCATTTCAGATTGGGGCACGCCATTTACATCACAGTTTTGGAGAGACGTGTAATGAGAGTTGGGCACCCAGGTTGATCTGAGTACAACATTTTAACCTCAGACGGACGGACAGTCTGAGCGCACTATTCAGGTATTAGAGGATATGCTACGCGTTTGTGTCATTGATTTTGGGTGTTCATGGGATCAGTTCTTGCCGCTTGCGGAGTTACTACAACAACAACTACCACTCAAGCATTCAGATGGCTCCGTATGAGGCTTTTCATGGGAGACAATGTAGATCTCCGGTGCGTTGGTTTGATCCTGGAGAGGCTAGGCTATTGGATATTGGCTTGATTCAAGAGCGGATTCGCACGGCGCGGTCTAGATAGAAGAGTTATGCAGACATGAAGTTCTGTGATGTTGCTTACATGGTTGGGGAGAAGGTTATGCTCAAGGTTTCACCCATGAAGGGTGTTACGAGATTCGGAAAGAAAGGCAAGTTGATCCCTCGGTATATTGGGCCGTTTGAAGTGCTTCAGAGGATTGGGGAGGTGGCTTAAAAGCTTTCCTTGCCACCTAGTTTTTTGAATGTGCATCTTCATGTTTCTATGCTTTGGAAGTATGTCGGCGATACGTCTTATGTTTTGGATTTCACCACGGTTCAGTTGGATGGTGATCTGATTTATAATCTGGAGCCGGTGGCCATTTTGGATTAGTAGGTTCAAAAGTTGAGGTCAAGAGGCATAGCTTCAGTGAAGGTGTAGTAGAGAGGTCAGCCAGTTGGGAATCTACTTGGGAGACTGAGCAGGAGATGCGAAGCAGATATCCATACCTATTTGAGACTCCAGGTATGTTTCTAGACTCGTTCGAGGACGAACATTTGTTTAAGAGGGGGAGGATGTAACGACCCGACCGGTCGTTTCAAGAGTTATAGTCCTGTTCTCCCATTTACTACTCATTTTTACTCTATAGTCGGTTCTGGTCCGGAGAGATTTCAAAATGAATTGAGACACTTAGTTTCAACGTTGGAAGGTTAAGTTGAAAGGTATCGGATTTGACCTATGAGTAAACGAATCCGGAATGGAGTTTTGATGGTTCTATTAGCTCCGTTGGGTGATTTCGGTCTTAGGAGCGTGTCCGGATTGTGATTTGGAGGTTCGTAGTTGACTCATGCTTGAAATGGCAAAAGTTGGATTTTTTTTTTGGGAAAGATTGACTGGGAGTGGACTTTTTGATATCAAGGTAGGATCCGATTCCGGAAGTTGTAGTAGGTCCCTGGTGTCATTTTTGACTTGTGTGCAAAACTTGGGGTCAATCGGACGTGATTTGATATGTTTCAGCATCATTTGTAGAAATTGGAAGTTCAAAGTTCATTAGGCTTGAATCTATGTGCGATTCCTGTTTTTGATGTGGTTTGAGTGATTTGAGGGCTTGACTAAGTTCATATTGTGTTTTAGGACTTGTTGGTATGTTTGGTTGAGGCTCCAATGGCCTCGGGTTGATTTCGGGTGGTTAACGGATCAAGTTTGGAACTTAGAGAATTGCTGAAGTTGGAAGTTGCTGGTGTAATCACACCTACAGAAGTCTCATCGCAGGTGCAAGATCGCAGAAGCGAGCTCTACACTGGAGATGCGGCCAATCGTGCATGGGGATGTGATTGCAAAAGCGGCATCTGGACTGCAGAAGTGGGCCCGAACCTGCAGGCGTTTGATCATAGAAGCGCAAGGGCATTTAGTGAGGTAGTTTCGCAGAAGCGGATAGCTCCTCGCAGAAACGGACTGAACTCTCCAGAAGCGTGAGTAGCCACAAATGCGGCTAAGTGAACTGCATAAGTGATTTAGCCCGACGGAGTTAAAAATACAAGGGTTTGCGATTTTTCTCCATTTCAAACATTTTGAGCTTGGCCTAAGGCGATTTTGGAGAAGATTTTTGAGGGGATTCTTGAGGTAAGTCCCTTGTGCTCGTTTTTGATCAATAATCCTTTTTCATCATTGATTTTCCCCCTAGTTGATGTGTATTTAAGGTTTAAATTGGGGTTTGAAGCTAGGAATTTGGAGGGTTTGATTTGGATATTTGGGTGGCGATTTGGTGTCGGATATTGATAAATTTGGTATGGATAGACTCGTGGTTGAATGGGATTTCGGGTTTTGTGACTTTTGTCTGATTTCGAGATGACTTTGAGCTGGTTTTGGATTTTTGATTAATGACTTTGTGTTGATGAATTGTACTATTTGTGGCTAGATTCAGGACATTTGTAGGTCGATTCGTGAGGCAAAGGTGTGTTGGAGTTGAGATTTGCTCGGATTGAGGTAAGTAACACTTCTAAATTTGGTTATGAGGGTATGAAACCCCGGATTATGTGTCATGTGATTGGTTTTAAGGTGATGGACGTGCTAGGTGACGGGCGTGTGAGCGTGCACCGTATGGATTGGGACTTGGTCCATTCCATGGAAATGTATAAATGATTAATCTGTTGATATGTGTAAATTCTTCATGTGAAATAGAAATCGAGCTGCAAGTCCTGTTGGAAATCACGCTTAGGCCACATATTGGGACTGAAGGGGACCTCAAAGGCCGTCTTACATGTTATTATTTGCTAAATTAATGTTGTACTAAGTCTGAGTTTTACTTGCATATCATATCTCAGTTTCTTTTGTTCCTTGTTAATACATTACATTATTTCTGTGTTGGCCTATTTTTCTTGATTTCTGAGAGCCTGAGAGACTGGAGAAGTTGGTGACTGAGTTGGGGGCTTAGTACTTATCTGTGTGCGAAATAAGTGTATATGTGGATCGGGTTGCACGCCACAACGAGTCTTATAGTTGTATATGTGTGGATCGGGTTGCACGCCACAACAAGCCTTAGGGCTATATATATGGGATAGGGCTGCACGCCGCAGCGTGCTTCATTGATATATGCCACGATTGGCTTGATATAGTGTTTGGGCTAGGAGCCCCTCCGGAGTCCGTACACACCCCCAGCGAGCGCAGGTACCTACTGAGTGCGAGTGCTGAGTGTCGAGTGCCGAGTGAATGGAAGGGCTAAGTGACTGTTGCCCTGATATGATATATTTGAGTTCTTTATTGTTGCACTTAGCTTCCATGCATCACTGTCTTGAAAATTTCTGAAAGATATTACACTCTGTTTCACTTAAACTTGTCATGAAGTAACTGATTGAACTTAAATTGTCGAACTTGAAAGCATGCCTATTTTCCTATGTTGAGACTACTAGAATTGAACTATAACTGTGTAGCTAGTCACTAGCTTCAGCTCTTTATCTAGTCTTGTTACTTCCGGAGTTGGTTGTACTCACTCTACCCCTGCACTTCGTGTGCATATCCAGGTGTTTTCGGACACGTTGGATGATGTTGGGCATATTTGTATATGAGGTAGCTTCGTAGAAGCAGACAACTCCTCGCGAAAGCGTGTCCGCAAAAATGGATTGGACTCCACAGAAGAGTGAGTAGCCGCAGATAGCTAGGCAAAGTTAAAAATACAAGGGTTCGCGATTTTTCTCCACTTCAAACATTTTGAGATCGGTCTAAGGCGATTTTGGAGAGGATTTTCGAGGGGATTCTTGAGGTAAGTCCCTTGTGCTCGTTTTTTTATCAATAATCTTGTTTCCCCATTGATGCTTCCCCATAGTTGGTGTGTTTTTAAGGTGTAAATATGGGGTTTGAGGCTAGGGATTCAGAGGGTTTGATTTGGGAATTTGGGTGACGATTTGGTGTCGGGTTTTGATAAATTTGGTATGGCTAGACTCGTGGTTGAATGAGTTTTTAGGTTTTGTGAATTTTGTCGGATTCGAGATGACGGCCCGGGGGCCGACTATGAGCCGATTTTTGATTTTTGATTAATAACTTTGTATTTTCTAGTGAAATTGATTCCTTTAGCCCGTGTTGATTGTATTGTACTGTTTGTGGCTAGATTCAAGATATTTAGGGGCCGATTCGCGAGGCAAAGGCGTGTTAGAGTAGAGATTTGCTCGGATTGAGGTAAGTAATAGATCTAAATTTAGTTCTGAGGATATGAAACCTCGGATTATGTGTCATGTGATTGGTTTTGAGGTGTCACACATGCTAGGTGACGGGCGTGTGAGCGTGCTCCGTATGAATTGGGACTTGGTCCATTCCATAGAACTGTATAAATGATTAATCTGTTGATATCTGTAAATTCTTCACGTGAAATAGAAATCGAGCTGCAGGTACCTACTAAGTGCGAGTGCTGAGTGTCGAGTGCGAGTGAATGAGAGGGTTGAGCGACTATTGCCTTGGGATGATGTATTTACTGTTGCACTTAGCTGCCATGCATCACTGTCTTGAAAATTTCTGAAAGACATTACACTCTATTTCACTTAAACTTGTCATGAAGTAACTAATTGAACTTAAATTGTCGAACTTGAAAGCATGCCTATTTTTCTATGTTGAGACTACTGGAATTGAACTATAACTCTGTAGCTCGTCACTATCTTCAGCTCTTTATTTAGTGTTGTTACTTACTGACTTGGTTGTACTAATGCTATACCCTGCACTTCGTGTGCAAATCCAGGTGTTTTCGGACACGTTGGGTGATGTTGGGAATATTTATATATGTCTTATATTACTTTACTCATGTTTTAACTACGTTTTGGTGCTATTCAGTGTTAAAAATGCCCCAACATATGTTAATTATTAGTTTTATGACTAATTGAGTTGTGTGTGATGATTTAGGGTGTTTGGAGGGAAAAATATGAAGCAAAGGTGTTCCAGCTATAGGAGAAGAGGGTGGATGTGTCACATCCAACCTAGGAAAAATCGTTTTTGGTGTACCCTTAGCAGTGAAGTCGGGCTAAGGCATCCGCCTTAACATCCGCACCTGGGCACAGCAGAGAGGAAGGATTAAAGGGTGGATGCTTCCAACATGCGATTTGAGAATTTGAAGCTGAGGCGGACGCGAAGTATCCACCAGAGCATCAATCCTTGAAGCTGATTCAGGCTAGGAAAAGGAAAACTTTGGCCCATGACTTTTGTACGCAATGTATAAGCCAAGAACGCCTCTTTTAGGTCATCTAACACACGGGGAAGCGGAGAAAAGACATTACAAAGTTTGGAAACCACTGAATTCGCCGTGAGCTCGTATGTTTTCCTTATTTTATTGATTTGTTCTAGGGTTATGGTTTTACATGAATATTGATATTTTAATATTGATTTGACGATTTAATTTATCATATTAGGTTGTTTATTCACATCCTGAGTTTAATTATTTTACTACCTAGCTAATAGTGAAATACTATATACGAATCTTATGGAGGACCGCACTTGTGGGAAAATTTTAAATCTCAATCTTATGAGTGGAATATTTATAATGTGTGTGATTTCCGAGGGGTCCATTGGGACAGTTGTCCTAATTCCTTTTATCCTTCTCCGATCACTTATTATTATGACATTTCTAATAAGGTTTATGAATTTGATAGGAGCAATAAAGTGGAGGATGTGGAGCATGCTGCCTGTATTATGGACATGGTGAGGCAAATAGCGGAGCAACAAGATGAAAATAAAAAGGCTATACAAAGAATTAGTGCATCAATCACGAGAATGAAGGTTGAGGTGCAATAATTGGCTAAACAGAGCGAGTTCCCACAAAAAGATAATTTTGAAAAAGCAGATATAGTAAGCCAATCTTGGTTAGAGGAACAGGCTTAGATGATAAAATTTCATGAGTCTCTCTGTAATGGTCTTTCAAATATGGCAGAACAACTGATAGAAGGAAGAACTGAGCTCAGGCAAGAGATAGACCAATTTGGCTTAGATATTCATGATCCGCAGACTCAATTTAACAAAAAGGTTGAGGCGTCTGATGCCCAACGACCAATTGTTGTGAATACTAGCCATCTTGTGGAGCATAAAGAGGAGTTTCGATTATTCAACAAAATTATTATTGATAATTCCAAGGTCGAGGAAATTTGCAAAAGTGAGGATATCGAAACTGAAGCGATTTTAGAGTTGGAGCGTATTGAACCTCATTATAACCACTTTTCAACACTGTGTTGGGATGATGTCATGGGAATCAATGCTTTCGAGCCTATGGAGGATTCACGGAATGAAGAACAAATTTCATATACTCTTACATTCTCTAGGCCAAGAAGACAAAATGACATTCCTCACTTAAAGGCCAAGAAATACAAAATGCGGCATTATTTGCTTAGTTCTTTTATATTCATAGCATCACCCCAAAACCAAAATCGCAAGCTTAACTCAAATTTGGGGATACAATTTATATCTTCGAGGTGGAAGAAAAAGTGGTGAAGTTGGTGTAAGTCGGGCCACGACTATAAATCAGACGCTTGTTGGAAGGCAACCCAGCCTGTATTTTATTTTTATTTTTATAGTGTCATGTTTTATTTTGTTTTTGTTTGCAGATTAGGGGAAGTATGAGTACCCAAAGTTGAAGGGAGGAGCATGTTTGAGCTTAAGTGTGGAGTCGTCCCGGCCCTAAATATTGAGGATCATGTTGCTAGCGGCCCTAGAGGGTCTCATCAAGTGTTTCTCATCCTCGTTTTAATATTTTTCTCTGCGATCATGCATCGAGGACTATGCATAATCTAAGTGCAGGGTGGGGGAATTACTTTCTGAGTATAATTGTGAAAAAAATTATTCATGACAAAAAAAAAATGAAAAAACAAAAATAATTAGAAAAAGCTCAGGATTTTCCTGCCGATGGATCTCTTGGACAACCTTCTTGAGGGATTAAGGTCCGATTAAAAATACCAAAAAGATTTCTTTTGATTTTATTATGATAGCACAGGTAGTAATCTCTTGGTTTTTCTTTAGCCATCAGTTATTTTTTAAGGGATGAATTTTTGAACCAGGTACTAGTTTTTATTTTTAGAGTAGGGTAGTATGTAAAAACTCAGACTAAATTCAGCACATTCAGTGACTTGTTTGATACCAACAGAGTTCAACTTGAGCATGTGGATTATAACTTTCTCCATGTGTTTTTGGGAACTATTTCTGCCTTAAAAAGTGGATAGTTTTTTTTTGTGATGCTTAGGCTCATTTTCTTGACTCCTGTGCTAACTATTGTGCCTTGTGCATTAAAATTGGGGCTTGACTCTGTACTTGCTTTGATTGAGAGTTAGAATGTAGCCATCCCAATTGAATCATATGCTATAGTGTGGTGAGAATTGTTGTGTAGTTCCGTGTAGTTCATTTGTGTCTAGAACTTGCCCTGGATTTGATCCTTGTACCTCTTAAAGCACTTAACTTGTAAAATAGGCGCTAGAAGAAGTAGGGATAAGACTTGAGTGACTTTCAAGTGGAACCAATGAAAGGGATAAAGGTGTACTTATTTTGTAAAATAATACACCACTGACGAAAACTGGAAAAAAAAAATAGAAGAAAGAAAAATGTGGAAAAAAAGAGAGGAGGAAAAATAGAGATGAATAAATTGTTATCTTGCTCTTGCTAGTGGGGTATAAATTGAAGTAGTGCTTAAAGAAAGAGGAAATAATTTTGGGGAGTGATCTTGTTTGTGAAATAGAAGTGGATTGAAGAAGTGCGCTTAAAGTTTATTATGTGATGTGTTAAAGTGCTTAGGAGAATGAACCACTATTCCTAAATACATCCTACCCGTTCCTTAGCCCACATTAAAACCACGATAAAGTCCTTATTGATTTTAGACTGAACATGCCTACATTTGGACAAGTATATGGTACCTTTTGTGCGCATGTGAACTTCTTTGAGAGAGTGAGTGATTTCTTCTATTAATTGAATTTCTTAAACTACGTTCTAATTTTATTTGACTGTGTTGACTATCTCTCTTTGTTTGTGATGAGGGCATGTTTCATGATGGATAAGTGACTTTATTAAGCTCTTCAGATAGAGTAAGTAAATTGTCTCTTCAGTCATAGCAGTGTATTCATGACTTGTGATATCTAGATGCTCATGCACTCTGTGACACCCCGATTTTAGAGTTTTTCCGCGTTGTGTTTTAAATCTTTCTATACTGTTTATGAGAAATTTCTATTTAAACTGCTTTAAATCCATTTTTGTTAAAATGCTGGAGTTATTCGTAAATGTCGGCTTGCCTAGTACCGCCATTACGACAGGTTAGGATTTGGGTCGTGACACTCATTCATAAAATTTCCTTTCCATCTTGCATCTAATATTGCTAATCACGCTTAAAAATATGGAAGGAGATCTTTGCGTGCGATTCTTGGAGAGAAAGAAACTTATTTATTTGAATTTTTAATTTTTATATGTGCCTGTCTAATTTTGGTAAGTTTATAATTAATAGCTAGAGATTGATAAATTGAGACTTATTTGGGGCATTTATGTAAGATTTCGATCATGGATGAACTGTGTAGCATCCTACACTAGCCTATTGGCTAAAATTTATTGTGGATTATTTGCACCATCTGGCCTTTTTTTAAGGCCGCTATTAAATCTTATCTCCCGTTAATTTAGTTGGCTAATTTTTTAAAAGAATCATTCAACTACATTTAGAGATAAAGTTTATCTAAATATGATAATGATTACCTTTTAGAAAATGCCATCTTTGCAAATACGCTATTGTTGCTCCAACAGCTTTCTCCTATTCTTATATGCAAAATTGTCTGCTATCATCCAATCTTATACTCGAAACAAATTAAATATGGAAAAGTTATGGAATAAATAGAGGGATTATGTCAACTTTCAAGAAGAGGGAAGATGATAAAAACAATGAATCTATCCTGGCATTAAGCTTAATATCTTCCCCTACATGATTGGAATTAATGATATTCATTAATGTCTATTTTCTTTTATTAGCCTTCACCGACTCTATAGCTTTCACCAACTCTTTAAGTGAAAAAATGTAAGCAACCTTTTGCTATAATTTTCTCTATAATATAGTAGCAATTCAATTGTTAACTTCTTCAGTTGGTTTTTAAAGAAAGCATTTAAGATATGCATTTCATTCACCCTTTACCGATGGAAGTGATGAAAGTAAGTGCATTCATTAAAAAAAAAGTAAGTACCATAATGTTACAATTAGCATTATACATAGAATGTGGGCATGAAAAAGATTCCAGAACAAACACTTCATGTGGTATTTATTCAAGTATTGCAAGTTCACCTCCCAAAAGAGTCATTACAATATGTCGAAGCACAAAAATGAAGAAGTTATATTGATCTTAACATTTCTTTTACTTATCTCAAACTTGTGTTGGTTGATAAGTCCTAAGAGAGTGAAGGAATGTAACAATGGAAAGAAAAACATACAGATTTTTCTATTAGCTGGGCAAAGCAATATGGCAGGACGTGGCGGAGCCATTAAAAAATTTATTGGAGGAAATAAAACCGAAGTATGGGATGGTCTTCTTCCTAAAGAATGTAAACCTAATAAAAAAATCTTACGATTTAATATTGCTCAAAAATGGGAAGAAGCACATGAACCGTTAAATTATGGGATTGATTGCTTAGTAAGTTGTGCACTTGGACCTGGAATGGCTTTTGGTAATGAGATCCTTAAGAAAGATTCAGAATTTGGGGTTATAGGTTTAGTACCTTGTGCAAGAGGAGGGACTGGTTTGTATAGGTGGAGACGTGGGTCTTATGCTTATGATGATTTGATTAGAAGAGCAAAATTAGCTGAAAAAGATGGAGGAAATTTTAGGGCATTGCTTTGGTATCATGGTGAGGGTGATATAAGAACAAAGAATGGATCAAGTTCGTACAAGTCCAACTTTGAGAAATTTGTTCATGATTTGCGTAGTGATTTGCATTCTCCTAACCTCCCCATTTTGCTGGTACACATTCCTTCTCATTTTCTTGATCATACTATGTTAATAAGATGTTTAATCTTAGATTTAGATATTTTTCAAATTTCTACTACTATATCGGGGATTGGCCTCTTTACCCTATTAGTATGTTGCTTGAATAGTAATATATGGCTGGTAAATCACCAGCTTATGGTATTGAGATTTTCTTATAATTACTTCATAAATGACTTATTTGTGCAAATATTTGTACAACGTCAATAATGTATAGATCTTAAATTCGTTTTTTAATTATAACGCAGGCCGTCCTACCATACCCGAAAAAGCCATTTGAAGGGCCATATATAGAAGAAGTGAGAGCAGCTCAATTGGGAATTAACATCTCAAATGTGATCAAGTTCGACGCTAAGGGACTAGAAATGGGTTCGGATGGCATTCATCTCACTACGCCAGCACAAGTTCAACTTGGTCGTATGTTTGCACATGCTTTTTTGAGCCTAAAAAATTTCAGATCGAGGACAACCTTTAGTTTCTACAAGTTTTTCCCTTCTAATATATTCTCTTAGATCTTTCTGCTGATCCTTGTAGAACTAGGTCTCAAATAAACTTTCATACCACGTTCATATATTATATACAGTAGTACAAGCAGTCCAGCTAATGTGTTTGAGTGCATCAAATTAAAAATGTATAATGTGTTTGCTGTTAACACAATTTGGTTTCTTCATAATAATGGATTGATGTTTGTTATAGGAGAAATGAAGTTGGGGTTAAAAATGGAGCTACGAAGAGAGAAGACGATGCTAGAGAGATATATCTATGGAAAATAATTTCTCATTACTTCATTACAACTGTACATACATATTTATACTGCTCACACTTCTTACTAACTTAGCCATTTACACTTGTACACCTATTAATAAACTAACAACTACAACTAATAAGGTCCTACATTACGTATACGGTTGAGGTTTTGAGCTAAATTAGGCTTAAAAGAGGGTGAATGGGAAATGGAAGAAAAATGAAATATTTGAGTTTCATTTGAGATTCCCACCTTGACAAAGGGACATTGTCCCATATTGGAAGAGGAAAAGGTTTTTGATGGGTATATATTCAATTGCTCTTCTTTTAGCTCTTAAAGAGTTGAGAAGAAGGCAAGCCTCGCGCTGTTGTCGTCGCCACTCGCTCGGCTCCGACTCTGGCTTCGGTCAAATGATTGATTGATTGATTTTTTGGACCAAATTTATTTGTTAATAGTAATATTAACAGAAATGTTATTAAATATCCATTTTAATAACAGAATATTAATATTAAATCCCACGGAATATTAAACGTTTTTCCGTTATCCGTTTGAATTTCCAATTGAATTCCCGGTTTATTGTTGAGTAAATAGCGATTTATATTATGGCATTTATGTTATGGCCGTTTTACATAAACAACCATTCTGAAGAGTTGCACCTCTTCAGTTTTGAGCTCAACATTGGCTATAAATACAAGTCCATTCTCTCAGATTTTCCATACAAATTTCTGAGTTCTCCTCCTTTCTTTTGCATTGTTTTAACTTCAAAGAAAGTAATAGTAAGTGTGATTTGCTAGCGAACTTTGTGTTCGCTGAAACACTGGGTTTGAAATACCACTACACAAGTGTGTAATTCGTTCTATCCTGGGAGGAAATAATCCATGACCTTGGGTACTAGGAGGGGATTAAATTCCTTAAGGAAACACTGTGGATTCAGTTGGCTCGGATTAACTTCTGTTTCGTTTATATTTCTGTTTGTATATTATTTTATTTTCTTCATAATTATTTTACAAATACAATTCTCTAACAAGCTTAAGGAATTTAATTTCTATTTTCTGTATTTGTGTTATATTCACTGTTGTGGAGATTAAAACCTTTGTGGTTTTCTACTTCGTTGGAGATTAAAATCTACGTGATTTTAACGTTTGTTTGTGTCATTCTTTTAAAGAAATGACTAATGACAACGGGAACCAGGTTGTTCCGATGGTGACTGCCAATGCATCGACAAGCCGAACACTGGTGTTGGCACCGACGGAAAGACCCATAAAATTTTTCGGGATTGATTTCAAGCGGTGGCAGTAGAAGATTTTCTTCTACTTGACTACTTTAAGTCGACAGAAGTTCATTAAGGAAGATGTTCCTGTTCTGCCCAATGAAACTCCAGAGAATGAACGCTTTCTTGTGATTGAAGCATGGAAGCATTCTGATTTTCTATGCAAGAATTATATTCTTAGCATACTGGAGGATGATCTGTATAACGTCTACAGTGGTGTGGAGACGTCAAAAGAATTGTGGAATGCGCTTGAAAAGAAATACAAAATTGAAGATGTCGGGTTGAAGAAATTTGTTGCCGCTATGTTTTTGGACTACAAAATGGTAGATAGCAAGTCTGTTATTACCCAAGTCCAGGAATTGCAAGTGATTATTCACGATCTACTTGCTGAAGGTATAAGTCGAATTAATATTGATGTTGAAAGTAGTAATTTTAGTATTTTTACTAACAGAATTTTCATTGAAGGTCTTGTCATCAATGAAGCATTCCAAGTAGCAGCAATGATTGATAAGTTGTCTCATTTGTGGAAGGACTTCAAAAACTACTTGAAACACAAACGCAAGGAGATGTCGCTTGAAGAACTCATTGTTCGGTTGAGAATCGAAGAGGACAACAAAGCTGCTGAAAAATAGAGGCCGCGGAAACTCAACAATAATGGGAGCAAACATTATTGAGGATACTTCTCAAAATAAGAGAAAGAGGAAGCAGGTTTCTGGACCGAAAAGCAACCCAAGTAAGAAGCGGTTCAACGGAAATTGCTACAACTGTGGGAAATCTACAGATCCTCGTGCTCCGAAGAAAGACAAGAAGAAGGGTCAAGCAAACATGGTTGAAAAGCACGAAGATATTGATGACTTATGTTCTATGCTTTCTGAATGCAACCTGGTGGGAAATCCTAAGGAGTGGTGGATTGATTCTGGTGCCACTTGCCATGTTTGTGCAGTTAGGGAAACGTTTGCTACATATGCTCCTGTTGGATCCGAAGAGACGCTTTCTATGGGAAATGCTGCAACGACCAAAATTGAAGGATGTGGGAAGATATTTCTGAAAATGACTTCTGGCAAGGTGGTGACTTTGAACAACGTCCTTCATGTTCCCGAGATTAGGAAGAACTTAGTCTCTACTGGACTTCTTGTTAAGAACGGTTTTAAGTGTGTCTTTGTATCTGATAAGGTCGTAATAAGTAAGAATGAAATGTTTGTAGGAAAAGGTTACCTCGATGAGGGCCTTTTCAAGCTGAATGTAATGGTTGTTGAGAATAATGATAAAATTTCAACTTCGTCTTACTTACTTGAGTCAAATGAATTATGGCATATACGTTTGGGTCATCTCAATTATAAAACTTTGCGGAAAATGATTAACTTGGAAGTATTGCCTAAGTTTGAATGCGACAAATCAAAATGTCAAATATGTGTGGAATCTAATTATGTTAAACATCCTTATAAGTAAGTTGAAAGGAATTAAAATCCTTTAGACTTATTCACACAGATATTTGCGACATGAAGTCAATACCATCTCGCGGTGGAAAGAGGCATTTCATAACTTTTATTTACGATAGTACTCGATATTGCTATGTTTACTTACTTAATAGTGAAGATGAAGCGATAGATTGTAACGACCCGGCTGGTCGTTCCGAGAATTATAGCCTCGTTTCCCCATTTCTTCTTCTTTATGTGTGATTCAACTGAGTTGTGTTGTATCGAGTTGGTAGGATTGGGTCCGGAGTAGTTTTGGAGTGAAATGAGACACTTGGTCTCTTATTTAGAAAGATAAGTTAGAAAAAGTCAACCGGAAGTTGAATTATGAGTAAACGAACTCGGACTTAGATTTTTATGATTCAGTTAGCTTCGTTGGGTGATTTTAGACTTAGAACTGTGTCCGGAATGTACTTGATCCATGGTAGAATTAGGCCTGAATTAGTGAAAGTTAGAAATTTGGCGATTTTGGTCGGCATGGGAAAATTAGGTATCAGGGTTGGAATGAAATTTCGGAAGTTGGAGTAGGTTCGTAGTGTCATTTGTGACGTGTGTGCAAAATTTGAGGTCATTCGGACGTGGTTTGGTAGGTTTCGGCGTGGTTGGCAAATTTTGGAAGTTTAGAAGTTCTTGGGCTTGAATCCGAGGTTGATTTGGTGTTGTTTTGAGTGTTCCGAAGATTCGACTATGTTTGGGTAGTAATATATGACTTGTTTGAATTATTGGTTGAGTTCCCGAGGGGCTCAGGATGATTTCAGATAAGTATCGGGGAGTTTGGAAGTTGGAAAGTACAACAGAAGTTGCTGGTGTAATTTTACTAGTGTGGCTGCACCTGTGGATACGGAACCGCAGGTGCGATGGTCACAGATGCGGGAGGACGATCGCAGATGCGAAAACGGCCATCTGAGCATGGAGCGCAGGTACGGAGGCATAGTCGCACCTGCGAGCCCGCAAGTGCGAGGAAGCAGTCGCAGGTGCGAAATGGTAGCGGATAAGTAGAATCCGCAGGTGCGCATCTGGGACCGTAGATGCGGTTACGCAGGTGCGAAGATGGGGTCGCAGGTGCGGAACCCCTGGGCAGGAACCTATATAAGACACACTTCGCAAATTTTGCCCTTTATTCACCATTTTTGAACGGTTTTTGAGCTCTGGGCAGTGAAATTCAAGGAAGAAACAAGAGATATCACTGAGGTAAGTTACTTGGGTTTAATTACGCGTGTTTATGATGATATTCCCATTGATTAGGCATGAAATTAGCAGGAGTTTAGGGTAAAATTGAGGGAGTTAGGGCTTGAGTTTTGGAGAGTTTTAAGTGAGGATTTGAGGGACCAAATGGAGACCGATTTCGACGAATTTTATATGGTTAGACTCGAGAGAGGACGAGGATTCTAATTCTGCCATTTTGACGGGTTTCAAGACGTGGGCCCGAGGGCCGGGTTTTAGCCTAATTCGTATTTTTAGCCTATTTTTGTCGTTTTTCTTGTGGAATTGGATTCTTTAGCCTATGTTGATAGTATTATTCTGATTATGGATAGATTTGGAGCTTTTGGAGACCAAGTCGAGGGACGAGGGCATCCCGGAGCAGGATTTTATGCTGTTAAGGTAAGTAAAAGTTTTAATTCTGGCTTTGAGGGTATAAACCTGGAGAATTTGATATCATGTGACTGTTTGGAGGTGATACTCACGCTAGGTCACGGGCATGTGGGTGTACACCGCGAGGGATTGAGACTTGGTCCGTCCCGTGAGGCTGTGAGGCCTAATAGCCATTATCTGTGTTTATGTATTTACATGTAGTTGAACTTGACTGCCTTCATGTTAGAGATCATGCTTAGGCTTTATTCATGCTCACATTATTTGCACTTAGTCATCTAAATAATTGTACATGTTTACCTCAGTCTCTATTATTTTGTTGATACGCTGTAATACTTGATTTAGGTTGTGTTCCCTTTATTTGTTGAAAGTTGTGAGGCTAGAGAGGTGCATGAATGGGTGAGGGCGAGGGCCTGTTGTGAGATATTTATATTATAGCACATGGGTTGTTCGTGCGGATCCAGAGGTTGATATTATAGCACGTGAGTTGTCCGTGCGGATCTATAGATTGTTATTAAAGCACGTGAGTTGTCCGTGCATAGCGCTTGGGCTGTAGGAGCCCCTCCGGAGTCTGTACACCCCCAGTGAGCGCATGTACCTATTGAGTGTGTGTATTGAGTACTGAGTGCCGAGTGCCGAGTGTTGAGTGATGCAGTGACATTGCTTTGAGATTTCATTTACTTTTGTTGTTGCTACATTTACCTGTTAAACTTCTTTGTAGCATTTGTTGATTTATGGATATTACCTGCTTAACCTGGTTTATACTAAATTGTGAAAATAAATAAATGGATTGTTCTGCTTAGATCGTCACTACTACTCAGTTTCTTAGTTATTTTTGTTACTACTGAGTCGGTTGTATTCATACTACACCTTGTACTTTATGTGCAGATCCAGGTGAGTTAGAGGGAGGCGATCTTTGAGTTCAGACCGGCTATCTTTGGAGACTGCAAGGTAGATGCTAGCGTCCGCGGGACCTTGTTACTCATTTTATCATCTATTTCTTCTTTTGGACAGTAGGCAGTTTATATATCTTAGTTCATAAATTTAGACGCTCGGGACTTGGTGACACCCTGATGTTTGGGGCTCGTTTCCGTATTTTCTATATTGATATTTGGAGTTGATTTAGTTTATAAAAATTTCAAATATTGGAAATGTTTTATTAAATTCTTATAATAAAATTTGTAGAAATTTTGGGAAGTAGTCTTGCCTTGTATCACGATAGGCATCTTCATGACCTGGGTTAGAATTAGGTCATGACAAGTTGGTATCAGAGATTAGGTTAACGAGTCATGAGCGGGTTGAGTAGAGTCTTGCGGATCAGTATGAAGACGTCTGTACTTATCTTCGAGAGGCTGCAGAACCTTTAGGCACATTCTTGGATTCTTGTCGTGCGTTCTGTGTTAACTGGCAACTAAACATCTGTTTATTTCATTCTCTCACAGATGGTGATGACTCGTGCTACCGGTCTAGAGGGACAGTCATCAGCTTGGATCGTGAGAGGCTGAGACCGCCATAGAGGCCGTGGTAGGGCGGAAATATTTCCAGCACAGTAGCTGGGGCATCACCTACAGATTCTCCAGTTGTCCCCACTCAGGATCAGGTCCCGGAGGTAGAGGTTCCGGCGGGACCAGCTCAGGCACCACATGTGCCTATTGTTATCCCAGACCTTCAGGAGGCCCTGACCCAGATTCTATTAGTGTGTACGTGCCTTGCTCATGCGGCTTCATATACTACGACCATAGATACTTCTCAGGACGGGGAGGCACTTAGACTCCCGCCACCCGCACACCTGAGCAGGTTGTTCAGGGACATCATACGCCGGGAGCACCTCCAGCCCACCCGGTTCGGAGGATGCTTCCGAAGCATGTATTATCGAGACAAGTGGGATTTAATTCACTACTTTCCAGTTCTCTGGGATGCACTTAGTTGGTGGGAATCTTACGAGAGGCGTAGGCCTGTTGGCGCAACACCCCTTTCTTGGCAGCATTTCTCTGTTATCTTTCTGGAGAACTTTGTATCTGAGTCCCGCAGAGAGGAGCTGCACATGCAGTTTGAGCAGCTTTGCCAGGGTGAGATGTCCGTTACACAGTGAGATGTGGTTCTCCGAGTTGGCTCGTCATGCGGTCTGGTTACTTCCCACAGACCAAGAGAGGATCAGGAAGTTTATAGATGGCCTCGATTTTCAGCTTTGATTGCTTATGACCTGAGAGAGAGTATCTGGTGCTAACTTGATGATCTGGTCGACATTGCTTGACAGATTGAGATAGTTTGAGGTTAGTAGAGGGTTGAGAGGGAGGCTAAGAGACCTCGTGGACCAGGTGGATTCAGTGGTGCTCCTCAGGGAGGTCAGTTTTAGCAGAGCAGATGCCGTCTATTTAGGCCTGCTCAATCAGCTCGCCCATTTTACCGTGGTGCACCATCTGGCCATGGTTCTCACAGTCATCAGCAGAGTCAGTCATCATTCAGTACACTGCCAGCGCATGGTTCTCATCATGCCCCGCCCTCTCAGGTATCACAGGGTAGTTCTTTTAGACATTAGGAGCAGCAGAATCGTCTGAGTAGGGGTTGTTTCGAGTGTGGGGATTTTGGCCACATTATGAAATATTTCCCTAGGCTGTTGGGTGGGACTCCATAGCGGGGTAATCTGCCGCTCGCACCAGCACCAATTCCTCCGCCACCTGCTCAGCCAGCTAGGGGCGGAGCCCAGACAACTAGGGTTCGTCTGAGAGGGTGAGGTAGAGCAGGGGGAGGTCAGGCCCAAACTATGCCCTTCCAGCCAGGGCAGATGCTATTACTTCAGATGATGTGATCACAAGTATTGTCTCCGTCTTTCACAAATATGCCTCTGTAGTATTTGACCCTCGTTCTACATATTCATATGTTTCATCATACTTTTCTCATTTTCTAGATATGCCCCGTGAGTTATTAGTTACACCTATTCATGTATCTACTCCTGTGGGCAACACTATTGTTGTGGACCGCGCGTATCGGTCATGTGTGGTGTCTATTGGGGGTTTGGAGACCCGAGTGTATTTGTTTTTGCGTAGCATGGTTGATTTAAATGTGATATTAGCATGGATTGTCTATCTCCATGTCATGTTGTTCTAGATTGTCACGCTAAGCCCGTGACCTTAGCGATGCCGGGATTTCCGAGGGTAGAGTGGAGTGGTTCTATAGACTATGTGCCGAGTAGGGTGATTTCATATATGAAGGATCAGCGTATGGTTGAGAAGACTACTACTATTGATTCTGTTCCAGTGGTCCGTGATTTTTCGGACGTGTTTCCTGTAGACCTGTCGGGCATGCCGCCTGACAGGGAAATTGACTTTGGTATTGATGTGGTTCCAGGCACTCAACCCATTTCTATTCCGTCGTATTGTGTGGTACCAATGAAGTTGAAATAATTGAAAGAACAACTTCAGGAACTCCTAGAAAAGGAGTTTATTCGGCCTAGTGTGTCACCTTGGGGTGCACTAGTTCTATTTGTAAAGAAGAAGGATGGGTCCATGAGAATGTGTATTGACTAGAGGTAGTTGAACAAGGTCACAGTTAAGAATAATTATCCTTTGCCTCGTATTGATGATTTATTTGACTAGCTTCAGGGAGCGAGGGTGTTCTCTAAGATTGACTTGAGGTCCGAGAATCATCAGTTGAAGATTCAGGATTCAGACATTCCTAAGACGGCTTTCAGGACCCGTTATGGTCATTATGAGTTCTGGGTGATGTCTTTTGGGCTGACCAATGCCCCAGCAACATACATGCATTTGATGAACAATGTATTCCAGCCATATTTGGACTCCTTCATTATTGTGTTCATTAATCACATCCTGGTGTACTCTTGCAGCCAGGAGGATCATGCCCAGCATTTGAGGATTGCATTGCAGAGATTGAGGGAGGAGAAGCTTTACTCAAAGTTCTCTAAGTCTGAGTTTTGGCTCAGTTCGATAGCATTCTTGGGGAACGTGGTGTCCGGTGAGGGTATTCAGGTGGACCCGAAGAAGATAGAGGCGATGTAAAGTTGGCCTAGACCATCCTCAGTGTAACGACCTGACCGGTCATTTTGAGCATTTGCACTTCGCTCGCCAGTTCTCGGGCATGAATTACCCCGTATGATGTATTATGACTTATGTAAATCATTGTTTTTTGTTTTCAGGATAATCGGAATAGATTTGGAGGAACAATTCTCAGCTCGAAGCTTTAAATTTGAAAGGTTTGACCAAGTTTTGACTTCTTAGTATTTGATCTCAGATTTGGATTTTTATGATTTGATTAGCTCCGTTAGGTGATTTTTGACTTGGGAGAGCGTCCGGAATGTGATTTGGAGGTCCGTGGTAGAATTAGGCTTGAATTGGAGAAATTGGAATTTGGTGTTTCTCGGTCGACAGTGGATATTTTTGATATCAAGGTTGGAATATACTTATGGAAGTTGGAATAGGTTCGTAGTGTCATTTGTGACTTGTGTGCAAAATTTGAGGTCAATCGGACTATATTTGATAGGTTTTGGCATCGAGTATAGAAGTTGGAAGTTCTTAGTTTCACTAAGCTAGAATTGGGGTATGATTCACGGTTTTAGCGTTGTTTGATGTAATTTGAGGCATCGACTAAGTTTGTATCATATTATGGGACTTGTTAGTATACTTGGTTGGGGTCCCATGAGGCTCGGATAAGTTTTGGAAGAGTTTTTGGGAAGATTTTTGTCGTTTTGAGCATAAGCATGTAATGATCCAAAGGTCCATATTTAGTTCTAGAGATCGAAATTTGATTTCTAGACTTCCGAGATTTGGATAATGAATTATAGGAGTGATCTGAAAAGTTTGGTCTAATTTCATCAAGTCACGATTAGGTTTTTGACGCGAAACATGAGTTAATTGTTTAACGAGCAAAATGGGTATCACACTGAGTAAATGAGCTCCGTATTGAGTTTCGATGAAGGGATATGTTCATATTATTATTTTTGACGCGTAGGAACAAGAATCATCGAATTCCGAGTTCGTATGGTGGAGTTAGAGACTTTTTATAGAAAATAAATATTGCTGGTAGAACAGGATTTGGTGCGCACCTTTAGCGACCATATTTCACACCTTTAGCGACGGGAATTAGCTTTTAGCGATGGGAATTGGGGTTTTTAATGTTGTTCTATTTTTTATCCCATTTTAACGTTTTTTTTTGTGAAAGAACACGGCTTGGGGAGACTTTTTGAGCATGAAATCATGGGAAATCTTGAGGTAGGTCATTTGTGATCATTTCTACTCCATAATATTGAATTATCCTCGAATAATCCGACTAGATTTCATGTTTTTGAGGTGTAAATTGGGGATTTGGATCTAGGGATTTGAAAATAAGATTTGAAGATTTGGAGGCCGAATTGTTATCGGAATTTAGTAATTTTGGTATGGTTGGAATTGTGGTTTAATGGGTTTTCGGATTTTGTGAGTTTCGTCGGATTCCGAGACGTTGGCCCGGGGTCGAGTTTGGCCAATTCCGAGAATTTTGGTTTAAATTGATAATTTTTGTGTGGGCTTTGTTCCTTTAGCATGTATTAATGATATAATACTGATTTTGGATAGATTCGGGGCGATTTGTGGCCGAGTCGAGCGGCAAGGGCATTGCGGAGTAGATTTTCGTCCGGTTTGAGGTAAGTAACGATTGTCAATCTAGACCTAAGGGTATGAAACTCCGGTATTTTGTATTATTTTGATAAATGAGGTGACACACATGCTAGGTGACGAGCGTGTGGGCGTGCACCAGTAGGGATTATGACTTGGTCCGTCCTGTAGCAACTATTAAGTCGTGTATTTGATTTGAAATCATATGATATCCCGTATTTTAGAGATTTATACTATATTTGGTTGTACGACATGTTTGGGGCCTTGTGCCGTCCTGTTGAACACTCAAGGGTATTTTACCACTATTCTCACACTATTTTGATGGAAATATAATCTTACTCATGATTTATACATGTTCAATGTTTATTCATGTTTTATCATCTTGTTTCTAAATAAGGAAAGATATTTGCGGCTAAGTCCCCCTGATTTATACTGAGTTTCCCGAGTGGCTTGTGAGGATGATGATTGAGTGAGGCCGAGAGCCGAATTATGAGGATAATGATGGATCGGGCTGCATGCCTCAGCATGTTATATATATATATATATATATATGGATCGGGTTGCACATCGCAGCAAGGTATATGTGGATCGGGATACACGCCACAACGAGATATTGGATCGAGATACACGCGGCAGCGATATAGCGCTTGGGTTGTAGGAGCCCCTCCGGAGTCTGTACACCCCCCAGTGAGCGCAGTCGACTATTATGGATCAGGCTGCACACCGCGGCAGTTACTATATGGATCGGGATGCACGCCGCAGCGGTTACTATATGGATCGGGCTGCACGCCGCAGTGGTTACTATATGGATCGGGCTGCACGCCGCAACAGTTGTTATATGGTACCTGTTGAGTGAGAGTGCTGAGTGCTGAGTGTGAGCATTGATTGAAGAGAATATAGTCACGAGTGACTAAGAGGCTTTCTCGAGAGGCTTTATTTGTTAGTGACACTGTGACCGAGGGGCTGATATTTTATGAAATTATTGTTTTCACTCTTCTTTACACTGAGCCTCTAATGAAAATGTTGAACAAATGTTTTATACGAGTTTTTAAGTGGAAAACTGGAGATTTTATGAAGTATTCAGAATGTAGATTCCTGACTTGAGTTAAATTATTTTTACTGTTGCTTACATTATGGTTTTACATGATCTTTAAAATGCTCATCACTGCACTCAAGTCTTTAGTTATGGTTGTTACTTACTGAGTTTTCATACTCACGTTACTCCTTGCACCTTATGTGCAGATTCAGGTACCGGCGCTGAGCGGTAGTTGATCTACCCCTTTTGGAACATTGTTCGAAGATTGTTCGGTAGTTGCTCGGCGTCCGTAGCTTGCCCATTATCCTTTCCTACTCTGTCATTTTACTTTACTTCCCAGACTTGTTTATAGTAAGAAATTAGTGCTAGATTGTATCACCTCTTAGATGCTCATGACGGTTGAGTCCAGGTTTGGGGCTGTGTTTTAGACATTTTTGGTTATTATTATTGTTGAAATCCTTAAAACGGAATTTTAATGAACTATTGGATATTTTATGTATTAAAGGGGAATCCTTTATGTTATTTTCAGTAAATTGGCTAGCCTAGTATCACGATAGGTGCCATTACATCCAGTTTAGGTTTGGAGTCGTGACAAGTTGTTATCAGAGCCTAGGTTACATAGGACTCACCGGTCATGAGTAGGTTTAGTAGTCTTGCGGATCGGTACGGAGACGTCTGTACTTTTCTTCGAGAGGATGCAAAACCCTTAGGAAAAATCTAACATTCCTGAATTCTTGTCATGCGAATCCATTTATTCAGCCAAAAGTGTAACTCTTTGAATCCTTTCGTGTATTCGAATGCGCAAGTGAGCGCTCGGTCAGTTGTGTATCAACGACTTGTTTATTTCCACGGTTGAGGTGCGAGGTGTGATTTTAGCATGTTGATAATGGGCCAGTATGGAGGACTTGAGGCCGGGTTTTGTTTGTGGGTTGAGTGCTGAGATTTTGATTGTGTGAGCACATGCATTTGGGACTTGTATGTCTGTTAGTGTCCTTATTGGTGGGATTTTGTAACTGGGTGACAATGTGGTGATTGTGATTCGATGGTGAGATGTGTTCGTGTTGTTTGATTTGTGACAAAATAATTGGCAGGGATGTAGCAAGAACTATTGAGTGTTTGACTTCTGACTTGGGTTGGCATATGGCTTCAATTTGTGAGTGTATTGGAAGACCTCTCATATTGTTTGGTGGTGGAGTGAGGGGGATTTATGTTGTGTTATGAGTTCCTAGTGATGGCTTTTGGGCTGACCAATGCACCAGTAGCATTCATGTATTTGATAAATGGTGTATTTCAGCCGTATTTATACTCCTTCATTATTATATTCATTGATGGCATCCTGGAGTACTCACGTAGCCAGGAGTAGCATACTTAGCATTTGAGGAGGATGTTATAGAGATTTATGGAGGAACATTTTATGCAAAGTTTTCCAAGTGTGAATTTTGGCTCAGTTTAGTAGCATTCTTAGGGCACGTGGTGTCCAGTGAGGATATTCGGGTGGTCAGACTGCTTTGACCCCAGCTCCAGTGTTAAATTAGCCATCACCTTTAGGTTCTTATACTGCGTATATTGATGGATCGAGGATAGGCATTGGTGGTGTTTTAATGTAGAAGGTAAAGTGATTGTGAGATAGCTATGTTTTGGAAGGGTATAGAGATGATATCAGTTTGAGGCTAAGCATGCAGGGTTATCTCCCGCAGGGTGTCCTGAGGTTTTGTGATCCTTATGTGGTTTTATAGCAAGTCCTCCTTTACTAGTAAATGATGTATGCTGCAATTGAGTTTATATCGCTTGTGGAGGTTGACCCGGCTATTGCAATGGTGAATGCGAGATTGCAGATGATTCGAGATATTAAATGGTTTGAGTTATATATGAGCTTATGAAGGAATTGGTTGAATCTCACCGTGGTATGGGCATTTTGAGTTATTGTCTATCTTGATATACGGATTTGGGCCAAGCGGGGGAGGCTGCTAGTGATAAGTTGGTTGCGCGAGTATGTGATGTATTGGGTTCAGATCGAGGTATACTGGAGAGTTAGTCATGACCTACAGAGGCGGAGTTGAGATGACTCGAGTAATGGAAATTTTTGGGTACGGGTTGTAATATACTTTATGGGTAATTGGGTTTTATTTAATGATGGAGTTGTATTTGTAAAGGGTGTAGTGGGTGCGAAGTAGGAATTTTCTTAGTTTCTTCGAAGCACAGATTACTTCCTGGTATGTTGGTGTACAAATCGGGCCAGGTCGTTTGATCTGTTTGATCAGTTTAATCGAGATTTGCGTAAGAGTGGATAACTCTCGAGAATGGTTCTGATGGATTCGAGCTTAGATGTAACAATTGGGAATCTTCAGGATGTGTATTTAGCTAGAAACTGAGGTCTACACTGGAGGGTGTCAAGACTTGTGGTATTTCTACATATCAATATCAGGAAAGTGAAGGTAATGGATTGAGATTCGCAGGAAGTCTCTTCAGGGTAAGTATTTTGAATGTGGTACTTTTGGGGATATTTGAGGGAGTATTCAGCGGCTTACGAGCTTTAGACGGTACAGTTTTATGCTTAGGAGTCGTGTGGTGAGTCTAGGTTGAGAATTACAGTATTATGGCAAGGAAAAGTATCAATTCAAAGGTAATTCAGAAGGAAATTGGATTAATAGGACAACTTGGTAACCTGCGTAGCTTGGTTGAGTTTGAAGGATTCAGTCCTGACGGTTTGGTGTCGCACAAATGGGGTTCAGAGAGTTCTTGATGGTTTCTACCACGGTTAGAGATGTATATCTTCTACTGGCATGAAGAGCATGTGGTGTATAGTGATTTTGCTCATTAGATGGGATCAAATGGAAATTTCTTAGCTAGTTGAGTACATAGTTGCTTATGGCTCGGAAGGGATTATGAAGTTCTCATATTTATCATAGGATGGCAGGGTGTATGCGATATGTTGTGTAGAGTTGAGATTTGCATGTGTGAGGTCACGGTTCAGTTCTGGAAGGAAGGTCATAAATTCTTAGGCAACATGGGCAGTTTCAGATGACTAGGTAGATGATATCACTAATTGGTGCGGCTTGATGAGGGTATACATTTCAGAAACGACAATGTATTCGAGTTAAGGGTACTTCATTGGTATTCGACGCTCTTTTGTTGGATCGAATGTTGATATTCAAGTTTGCTTGGTGGAACGGAAGAATTATAGGAGTATCCCTCGTGGAATGATTGAGTATTAGAGGTGTGTTATATATTCGAGCGGTGGAGTTGGGATCAGATATGGTGATTCGTGCGCTTTATGGATTTCGAGACTGAGAGTTCTCATAAACAGGTTATTTTGTGGTTATGGACTGTGAAGATGCGAGAAAAGCTAGTAAGATGTTAGTATGTGCCATGATTCAGTTATTGTGAACTTTCAGAGAGTTATCTATCTGTTGCGGGTGACCAGAGTTGACTTAGGGTTCATTGGTAGGACTAGTATGGATGTATGTTCTGCACCGGGTCGGAATTATTGACTCCGAATTGCTATTGTTGAGGGGTATGCCATTCGATTGTCATTAAGCTTATTCGTGTTCTGGAGTGATCTATGAGTTACCCTTCTGTGTTGCGAGGAGTTGTGATTGTTGGTTATATGCACATATGGTGCAGTTTTATTTGGGATTTATAGCGGAATTGAGTGAGACGGGTGTTTTGGTGTCTCATGATTGATTGCGCATTGGATATGTTCTTTTTGGCTGGTATGTCATTGCGTCATTTACTTTTCCGTGGTTATGGTGATTTACTTTTGGTACTAGACATCAAATTGCGCGTGGTTGATGATTTTGAGCATGGTGACTTGAGGTGTCTAATGTGGACCAGTGTTTGGATACGGTTGCACATTGCAGCGAAGTTATTTTGAGGTATGGTCCCTCAGGTTAGATTCGTGTGTTCTGGTTCTACGATGTGTGATGGGTTCTCAGGATTATGTTTTTCTGGTACTGGTGAGCTTGCGGTATAGCTCTCTCATTTGAGTCATTTTTCCAGGATTTGAGTACACTTGGAATGTTTCTTATTGGTGTGCGGGTCGCACGGGTTGTAGCTTTAGATGGTATCGATGTGTCATGTCACTAGAGCAGTCGTGTTGGATGAGATGAGGTCATTGGGATCTAGAATGAATACTATCGGATTCAATTTTAGCATGTTGGAAATATAATATCGGGATCCGGCTTAGAAATTTACTATGGTCCTTGCCGAAGAAGAGGGAGCTCCATGACTGGTTGATATGAGGAATGGTTATGACTTTATGGGTGTTTCATTCATCATTGGCAGTAAACAGAAGTGTTGGAATAAGGCTTTGGTTTGATAAGAGGTTTATTACCGAAATTGGGTTATTTGAGCAGATGTTGTGATTAGAAGTTATCGCTATGAGTGTTTGAGTTGTGTGGTATATCTTGTGATTTTCATCTTGAATTGCGGTTATGGCTTGATACAGCGTGTCAGACTTATTCAGTGTGTAGATGTGAGATTCTTATCTTATAGATAATTTCGGAAGTGGAAAATTGGTTCTAAGGTTATGGGCTAGGGTGAATTGTGAAATTTCATTTATGTTATGTTATCGGACCTATATGGGATATGGTGACGTGGGATCACCCCCGTGTATGTGCATCGTAACGTTAGAAAGGGATTGGATTTTCGGAACAACTCTGGGCACGTTCGAGGACGAACGTATATTTAAGTGGGGGAGGTTATAACGATCCGACCGGTCATCTTGAGCATTTTTACTTCGCTCGCCAGTTCTCGGGCATGACTAGCCCCGTATGATGTATTATGACTTATGTAAATCGTCATTTTTGATTTTTAGGATAATCGGAATAGATTTGGAAGAACAATTCTCAGCTCGAAGCTTTAAATTTGAAAGGTTTAACCAAGTTTTGACTTTTTAGTATTCGATCTGGGATTTGGATTTTTATGATTTGTTTAGCTCCGTTAGGTGATTTTGGACTTGGGAGAGTGTCCGAAATGTGATTTGGAGATCCGTGGTAGAATTAGGCTTGAATTGGCGAAATTGGAAATTTGGTGTTTCTCGGTTAGTAGTGGATATTTTGATATCGGTGTCAGAATAGAATTCTGGAAGTTGGAATAGGTTCGTAGTGTAATTTGTGACTTGTGTGAAAAATTTGAGGTCAACCGAACTTGATTTGATAGGTTTTGGCATCGAGTATAGGAGTTGGAAGTTCTTAGTTTCCCTAAGCTAGAATTGGGGTATGATTCACGGTTTTAGCATTGTTTGATGTAATTTGAGGCATCGACTAAGTTTGTGTCATATTATGGGACTTGTTAGTATACTTGGTTGGAGTCTCATGAGGCTCGGATAAGTTTTGGAAGAGTTTTTGGGAAGATTTTTGTCGTTTTGAGCATAAGCAAGTAATGATCCAAAGGTCCATTTTTAATTCTAGAGATCGAAATTGGATTTCTAGACTTCCGAGATTTTGATAATGAATTATAGGAGTGATCTGAAAAGTTTGGTCTAATTTCATCAAGTCGCGATTGGGTTTTTGACGCGAAACATGAGTTAATTGTTTAACGAGCGAAATGGGTATTGCACTGCGCAAATGAGCTCCGAATTGAGTTTTAATTGAAGGACTAAGTTCGTATTATTATTTGTGACTCGTAGGAACAATAATCATCGAATTTCGAGTTCGTATGGTGGAGTTAGAGCCTTTTTATTGAAAATAAATATTGCTGGTGCAACAAGATCTGGTGCGCACCTTTAGCGACTATATTCACACTTTTAGCGACGGGAACTAACTTTTCGCGACGGGAATTGGGGTTTTTAATGTTGTTCTGTTTTTTTAGCCCATTTTAACGTGTTTTGGTGAAAGAACACGGCTTGGAGAGAATTTTTGAGCAAGAAATCACGGGAAATCTTGACGTAGGTCACTTGTGATCATTTCTACTCCATAATATTGAATTATCATCGAATCATCCGACTAGATTTCATGTTTTTTAGGTTTAAATTGGGGATTTGGACCTAGGAATTTGAAAATAAGATTTGAAGATTTGGAGGCCGAATTGTTACCGGAATTTAGTAATTTTGGTATGGTTGGACTCGTGGTTGAATGGGTTGTCGGATTTTGTGAGTTTCGTCGGATTTCGAGACGTGAGCCCGGGGTCGAGTTTGGCCAATTTCGGGAATTTTGGTTTAAATTGATAATTTTTATGTGGGCTTTGTTCGTTTAGCATGTATTAATGATATAATAATGATTTTGGATAGATTCGGGGCGATTTGTGGCCGAGTCGAGCGGCAAGGGCATTGCGAAGTAGATTTTCGTCCGGTTTGAGGTAAGTAACAATTGTAGATCTAGACCTGAGGTTATGAAACCCCGGTATTTCGTATTATTTTTATAAATGAGGTGACACACATGCTAGGTGACGAGCGTGTGGGCGTGCACCAGTAGGGATTGTGACTTGGTCCGTCCCGTAGCGACTATTAAGCCGTGTATTTGATTTGAAATCATATGATATCCCGTATTTTAGAGATTAATATTATATTTGGCTGTACGACATGTTTGGGGCCTTGTGCCGACTTGTTGGACGCTCAGGGGTATTTTACACTTCTCTCACACTGTTTTGATAGAAAATATTATCTCAGTCATGATTTATACATTTTCATTGTTTATACTTGGTTTATCATCATGTTTCTAAATAATGAAAGATATTTGGGGCTGAGTCCCCGTGATTTATACTGAGTTTCCCGAGTGGCTTGTGAGGATGATGATTGAGTGAAGCCGAGAGCCTAATTGTGAGGATAGTGATGGATCGGGCTGCACACCGCAACATGTTATATATATATATATGTTGCACGCCGCAATGAGGTATATGTGGATCGGGCTGCACGCCGCAGCGAGATATTGGATCGGGCTGCACACCGCAGTGATATAGCGCTTGGGTTGTAGGAGCCCCTCCGGAGTTTATACACCCCTAGTGAACGCAGTCAACTATTATGGATCGGGTTGCACGCCGCAACGTTTACTATATAGATCGGGCTGCACGCCGCAGCAGTTACTATATGGATCGGGCTACACGCCGCATCAGTCACTATATGGATCGGGCTGCACGCCGCAACGGTTGTTATATGGTACATGTTGAGTGAGAGTACTGAGTGTGAGCATTGACTGAAGAGAATATAGTCACGAGTGACTAAGAGTCTTGCCCGAGAGGCTTTATTTGTGAGTGACACTGTACCCGAGGGGCTGATATTTTACGAAACTACTATTTTCACTCTTCTTTACATTGAGCCTCTAATGAAAATGTTGAACAAATGTTTTATACAAGTTTTTAAGTGGAAAACTGGAGATTTTATGAAATATTCGGAATGTAGATTCCTGACTTGAGTTAAATTATTTTTACTGTTTCTTATATTATGGTTTTACATGATCTTTAAAATGCTCATCACTGCACTTAAGTCTTTAGTTATGGTTGTTACTTACTGAGTTGGCGTACTCACGTTAATCCCTGCACCTTGTGTGCAGATTCAGGTACCGGGGCTGAGCGGTAGTTGATTTACCCCTTTTGGAACATTGTTCGGAGATTGTGAGGTAGCTGCTCGGCGTCCGCAACTTGCCCATTCTCCTTTCCTACTCTATCATTTTACTTTACTTCCCAGACTTGTTTGTAGTTAAGAATTAGTGCTAGATTGTATCACCTCTTATATGCTCATGACGGTTGAGTCCAGGTGTTGGGGCTGTGTTTTAGACATTTTTGGTTATTATTATTGTTGAAATGCTGAAAAACGTAATTTTAATGAACTATTGGATATTTATGTATTAAAGGGGAATCCTTTATGTTATTTTCAGTAAATTGGCTAGCTAGTATCACGATAGGTGCCATCACGACCAATTTAGGTTTAGGGTCGTGACACTCGGCCACAGAGATTAGAAGCTTCCTGGGTTTGGCGGGATATTACTATCACTTTGTATAGGGATTCTCATCTATTGCTTCGCCCTTGACCAAATTGAACCAAAAGTGTGCTCCATTCAGGTGGTCGGACTGTCGCGCCCCCTTTTTTCGCTCGCGGAATCGGGTTTCGACATTCATTTGGGACAACTGCCTTCCTTTTGGAAGAGGGGTATGGAAAGTGAAGAGTCGCCACTAACGGATTTATGGTGCGGTAGGGCACCTAATGCAAGTAATTCATGAAACCAATCTACGTCACCTGAGATTGGGTAAGTTCTTGAAATTACCTTGAGGGAAAGGTGTTAGGCACCCCTCATGGTCTAGAATGGTGGGTCCCAGCCAAACTTACTTAGTAAATTAGTCATTTAGCAGATAAGCAGTCTAAGAACACATATCTAAGTAAGATAAAATGATTTTAAAAGGTAAGCAGTATGAGCACACATATGTAAATAAGATAGGGGAGTCCTAAGTTATTATCCTATAGGATAACATCTGTACAATGCCTGATAATCCTTCCTTAACTAGAGGGGTTACACGTGGCGTTAGCGTACATGTCATCATATCCTTTTACTACCCAAATACCCTCTCTTAGCAGTTATATAAGCAATTTTACTTAACGAACTCTAAGCGTGCTTTACCTGTCCATTCCTCGTGGCCCTGGAGGTGTTTAGGACCTCTAAATTTAGGGCAGTTCTAGACTCTACTAAGTTTTAAGAAGGGAAAAATCTAAGCGACAACAAAGAACAAACAGGACTGTCAAATATGAAATAATTAAGAGGCTCATGTTTACCTCCACACATAAACAGATAATTAGCACGTCTCAAACACAAATTTCAGAGAATTTTAGAAAGTCCTAGGACAGGATATCTAGGGGGAACATAACAAGCAGAGAATATGCAGTATTGTTTTAAGGCGAAGTGGCATAAACCTAATCAGTTTGCCTACTGATTTTAGAACCTGTTGAATCTGGGTAGTCACAAATAAACAAAACATAGTCTTACAACCATTTGTAAGGCCTTAATTACCTATAAGCTTCCCTAAGCGTGGTTGAGGGATACCCTATAACATGTCGCCTAAAATGCAAACAGAATTCTGGAAATTGACTAAAGAAAAATAAACTGTTTGAGTTTTAATACATCCTATAAACATGCTTGTCTAGGTGCTGAAATACAAAAGTGGTTTCATGCATATTTTATCCTATAACATGGTGTCTAGGCGCTGGGGATGTTCTTTTAAGCATCTTTATAAACAAGACAATTATTTATTTAGGCAACATGATTTAAAGCAAATGCAAATGCAAATGCAGTCCTAAAATAGGATTTCTAATGCACATAGAGAATGGTCATTTTTATTAGGCAGGATTACATCAGTAGCCTAACGACATGATTTCTAGGTGATTGTGACGTATGCAAAAGCAGAATTTCGTGATAATGAAGTACTGAGCTATAACATGTTTTCTAAATGAAAAACCAGTAAACGTAATTATCCTAAGGCAGAGTTTCTAATGCAAATAACGCAACAGTCCTACAACATGATCTCTAACGCAAGTAACATAATATAGGTCTAAAGGGATGATTTCTATTGCAAATAAGCATAATATAAACCTAAAGCATGCTTTATACCCAATTTCCCCACAAAAATTGTATAAGGATCCCTACCTTTTTACTGATTTCCCCAATTTCTGTTTACAAAGAGGATTATTACAGACCGGAATTGAATGAATTACATGAATAAATATGAGATATACTATAGGGAGCCTGAGATAGGCCCAAAGTAAACCTGGAAAGACCAGGCCTTCAAAACAGTCAAGTATGCCAAAGTCTCATAGCCAATAGGGTGTCCTGGTGTGTCAAAGTTCCCTAAGGACCTCAGGGATCCCGGGAAATGCTCACACAAAGATCCTTTGAATAGGGAAATGATTATGTGCAGTGTGGAAAAGGCCAGCCCCAGAGTTCGGAGGAATCTCATGGATTCCTAGACAATATACACACTGGAGGGGAAGAACTTAAGAATCTAAGAGTAGAAGTGAGAGTGCTTGACATAGTTTTGAAAGAACGACAGCGGAGAGATAACACCTTTAGGAGTGAAAAGGTTTTCAGGAATAGAAACAATTTTAGGAAAATGCCAGGAGTAAAAAACAATTTTGAAATCAAGTCTGAAAAGAGAAAAAGATTCAACATACAACCACACAAACTCAGAGTGCTCAGACTAAGAACCATTCAGCAATTAGTTTTACAAACAGAGGTTAAAGGGTTGGTAACATGGAAAGAGCTTCACATCAGAAACACATGAACAGGGTCTAAGGAGAGCATATGGAACAACAACTGTACAGAACAACTAGGAGTCTACTGATTTAGAGACTTAACAAGTCAGTCATGGTAAAAGGCAATTAAAACATAGAGACAACGTGTGGGAATAGTCATACAGGGGTGCATTAGTCATACCAAATCAAACATATTAGGAGTCTAAGACACTAACATGAGCATACTAGTTGAGGGGAGTAAACAGGAACTGAACAAACATGCAAACAAGACAAATGAGATCTAGGCATGCTCGATTAAACACTTGAACTGGAGAGGGTAAAACTTAAACATAGTGGGTAAATCAGTAAACATGAATACAATTAAATACATAGCAAATTAACTAGTGCAGGAATAGGCATGGATTTACATAAAGGAACATATAAAGATGAGTTTTAGAATTGAACTACAGACATACCAGTTAAGGAAGCAAAGTGCAGAATGTAAAGCAAGTAGAGTTCCACTGTCTAGCCTTGGCTTTCAGCCGGCTAGACCAACAACTAGCACAGGTAGCAGAGAAAGAAGAGAGAATTTGAGAGTTTGTGTGTATTCTAAACTAATTGTTTGTCCTAGAGGTAATACAATAGTGTATATATATAGCACTTAGGGAGTGGAACAAGTAAGGTAAAGAGAATCAAAGTTCAATCAATTAAGGATCAATCAACTAAATCACATAATCAATTCATATAGGGAGTCCAGAAAAGATCCCTTTAATTGGGGAATAATCAATTAACGGTCATAGCATGGTTCAATTAAGGTAATGAATCAAAATCATACCATATAGGGAGTCAGTAAAAATCCCCAAACTACTGCCCACTAATTAAGGCGAGTAAAATAGGGAAAACAGGTCCAAATAAGGAAACCAGTAAAATTCGAGCACACAAATTTTAACAGGGCAATTAACAGGAAACAATCAGTAAAAATCTTCAAAGAGTACTAATTTATAGGAAAGAATTATTTGAATCCTTAGATAGAAATCAACCAAGTAAGAATCCCAAAGGGTTCTGATTTTAACAAGAAACAATTCGTTCAAATCCTTAACAGAAGTCAATCAAGTAGAAATCTCACAAAATACTGATTTTGACAGCAAAAATCGTTTAAGCTCCTAAATAGAATAAATTAATAAGACTGGTTCGCAAAGATAAGCTCAATATCAAAACAAAAAATTGAATAAATAAGTTTAACACACAGAAACATACACGAGGATCAGTCAAGCTAGTAAAGAAATAATTAGTTTAAACACTGAAAAAGTTAGAAAGAAAACCCTTTTGAAAAATACTTAGGGCAAACCCTAATTTCAGAAGAAAGCAAAAGCAATCGAAATAGTTAACCAAAACAGGAGATCTTCAAGGGAAAACTCCAGATAATACTCTAACCGTTTCAGATCTACA
This sequence comes from Nicotiana paniculata, assembly GCA_005239505.1. Classification (NCBI taxonomy): domain Eukaryota; kingdom Viridiplantae; phylum Streptophyta; class Magnoliopsida; order Solanales; family Solanaceae; genus Nicotiana; species Nicotiana paniculata. Next base: position 28,744 of record MDKI01121359.1, on the reverse strand, counting down.
AAGATCTAAACGGATTCGAGTAGTCGTAAACTAGGATTTTCAGACAAAAATTAGAGATGAAAGAAACTCGGTCAGAACTATGGATTTGAACTAAAAATAGGAGGAAACCAATACTCACAAACGAGAAAGGCCATAGACAGGCTGGTAGATAATGTTCAGGTAGAATTCGATTGCCTTTCCTTGAGATCTCCTCAAGGAGTCGTGAAATCAAAGGCCAGGGAGTATAGGAGACCAGTGGTAGTCGGAGAAGGCACGAAAACACCATAGAAGGGGTTCTCACCGATGACGGTGATTAGGGTTAGGGTGAACTTGAGAGATAATGGAGAGGATGAGGGATCCAAGGGCGGCCGGGTCGAGTGAATGATTAGGGATTAGAGTTAGTTGGGATTAATTATGGTAAGGGTTGATGCGGACCATTGATCTAAATGATCAACGACCACGATTGGACGTGGTTATTGGGTTGGGTAGGCGGCTTGGGCTTGGGGATGAATTGGGCTGGTAGTTTTTTGAGGGTTTGGGCTAATATAGTGGGTTACATCCGAAAAATTAAAGGAATTAAAAAGGTTATTTGTTAAATACCCAATTAATTGATAAAATAATTTGTAAAAAATATAATTAACAAATTGTAAAAAGATTTCATGCATAAAATATTTTAAAACAATTACTCGACATTTAAAAAATACAAAAAGGCTATTTTCTGGTAAAATATGTAATAATGCATATATGGGCTATAATTGCAAAGTTATTGCAATTATGACCCAAAAATATAAATATGGAAATTTGTGAAATAATTAAAGCTTAGTATAAATATAAATAGTTGAACGAAGTCATAAAATTTTTATAAATCATTTGTGATGCAATTAGTAATTATTTATATAAATAAAATACTGGGATAAATTAATTTTAAAAGTGTAGAAATTATGGAAAAATATCAATTGATGCTAATGCATAGTTTTGAAGGTATATAAGCATTTAAAAAATATTATAGGGAAAAGTTGGGTATCTACACAGACGAGTGTGAGGAGATCTTTCAGAAGCTCAAGGTTGCTTTGACCACAGCTTCAGTGTTATTTCTGCCATCAACTTTAGGTTCTTATACCGTGTATTGTGATTCCTCGAGGGTAGGCATCAATTGTGTTTTGATGCAGGAGGGTAGGTTGATTGCCTATGCCTCCCGTCAGTTGAAGACCCATGAGAAAAATTATCCGGTGCATGATCTTGAGTTGGCAACCATTGTTCATACCTTTAAGATTTGGCGTCACTATTTGTATGGAGTTCATTTTGAGATTTATACTGATCATCGGAGTCTGCAACATCTATTCAAGTAGAAGGATCTTAATTTGCATCAGCGGAGATGGTTGGAGCTTCTTAAAGATTATGATATCATTATTCTATACCATCCGGGGAAGGCCAATGTGGTGGCCGATGCTCTGAGTCTTCAGGAAGAGAGTTTGGGGAGTTTAGCATATCTTCGGAAGCAGAGAGACCTTTAGCATTGGATGTTCAGGACTTAGCGGGCTAGGTTGTGATATTGGATCTTTCGGAGCCTAGTTGGGTATTGACTTGCGTAGCCTCCAGGTCTTCTCCTTATGACCGTATCCGGGAGACAGTATGACGACCCTTACTTGCTCGTTCTTCAGGACAGGGTTCGGCGAGGTGATGCTAGGGATGTGACTATTGATGATGGCGGTGTGATGAGGTGAAAGGCCAGATATGTGTGCCTAATGTAGAAAGACTTCCAGAGTTGATTCTTGAGGAGGACTAATGTAGAAAGACTTCCAGACTTCCAGAGGAGCCTAGTTGGGTAATGGCTTGCTTCAAAGATTAGATATTCCAGAGTAGAAGTGGGAGCGGATCACCATGGACTTTGTAGTTGGGCTCCCACAGACTCTGCAGAAGTTTGATGCTATTTGGGTTGTGGATCGGTTGACAAAGTCTGCACACTTCATTCATGTTTGCACTACCTACACTTCAGAGCGATTAGCTGAGATTTATATCCGAGAGGTTGTTCTCTTGCATGGTGTCCCGGTTTCCATCATTTCAGATAGAGGTACTCATTTTACATCTCATTTTTGGAGGGCCATGCAACGAGGATTGGGTACTCAAGTTGATTTTAGCAAATATTTTCACCCAGATGGACAGACAGTCTGAGTGCACTATTCAAATATTAGAGAACATGTTGCGCGCCTGTGTTATTGATTTTGGGGGTTCATGGGACCAATTTCTGCCACTAGGGGAGTTTGCATATAATAATAGTTATCAGTTGAGTATTCAGATGGTTCCATACAAGGCTTTGTATGGTAGGAGGTGTAGATCTATGGTTGGTTGGTTTGAGCCGGGTGAGGCTAGACTCTTGGGTACAGATTTGGTGTAGGATGCTATGGATATAGAGGCTCCACACGGTGCAGTCTAGGAAGAAGAGCTATGCAGACAGGAAGGTTCATGATGTATCTTACATGGTTGGAGAGAAGGTATTGCTGAAGGTTTCGTCAATGAAAGGTGTGATGAGATTTGGGAAGAAGGGAAAGTTGAGACCTTGGTTTATTGGTCCATTTGAGGTACTTTGGAAGATTGGCGAGGTGGCCTATGAGCTTGCTTTGCCACCCAGCTTGTCGATTGTGCATCCGGTATTTCATATTTCCATGGTTCAGAAGTATGTTGGCGATCTGTCCCATGTTTTGGACATCAGTACGGTTCAGTTGGAGGGTGATATGACTTATGATGTGGAGTTGGTGGCTATTTTGGATCGGCAGGTCCGAAAGTTGAGGTCAAAGGACATAGCTTTAGTGAAGGTTTAATGGAGAGGCCAGCCCGTAGAGGAGGCTACTTGGGAGACAGAGTGGGAGATACGGAGTAGATATCCACACCTATTTGATACTCCAGGTATGTTTCTAGACTCGTTTGAGGACGAATGTTTGTTTAAGAAGGGGAGGATGTAACGACCCGGCTGGTCGTTCCGAGAGTTCTAGCCCTGTTTCCCTATGTCTGCTTCTTTATGTGTGATTTAGCTGAGTTGTGTTGTATCGAGTTGGTAGGATTGGGTCCGGAGTAGTTTTGGAGTGAAATAAGATGCTTAGTCTCTTATTTAGAAAGCTAAGTTAGAAAAGGTCAACCAGTCGTAGTCCTAGCTTTTTTTCTCCTTCGATAGAGTGAAGTTGACTTATAAGTAAACGAACTCAGATTTGGATTATTATGATTCAGTTAGATTTATTACGTGATTTTAGACTTAGGAGGGTGTCCGGAACGTAATTTGGAGATTCGTGGTAGAATTACGCTTGAATTGGCGAAAGTTTGAAATTTGGTGATTTTGGTCGGCAGTGGAAAATTAGGTATCGGGGTCGGAATGGAATTCCGAAAGTTGGAGTAGGTTCGTAGTGTCATTTATGACGTGTGTGCAAAATTTGAGGTAATTCGGACGTGGTTTGGCAGGTTTCGTCATTGTTGGCCAATTTTGGAAGTTTAGAAGTTCTTAGGCTTGAATCCGAGGTTGATTTGGTGTTTTGGTGTTGTTTTGAGTGTTCAAAAGGTTCGACTAAGTTTGGGTAGTGATATATGACTTGTTTGAATTATTAGTTGAGGTCCCGAGGGGCTCGATATGATTTCGGATGGGTATCGGGGAGTTTGGAAGTTGGAAAGTGCAGTTGAAGCTGCTGGTGTAATTTTACTGGTGTGGCCCCATCCGCAGGTGCGATGGTTGCAAATGTGGGAGGACGATCGCAAATTCAGAAATGGCCATCTGGGCATGGAGCACAGGTGCGGAGGCATAGTCACTCTTGCAAGCCCACATGTGCGAGGAAGCAATTGCAGGTGCGGAAAGGTAGCGGATAAGTGGAATCCGCAGGTGCGCACCTAAGATCACATATGTGGTTACGCGGGTACGAAGATGGGGTCGCAGGTGCGGAGCCCCTGGGCAGAAACATTATAAGCCACACTTCACGAATTTTTCCCTTTCTTCACCATTTTTGAACGGTTTTTGAGCTTTGGGCAGTGAAATTCAAGGGAGAAACAAGAGATATCACTGAGGTAAGTTACTTGGGTTTAATTACGCGTGTTTATGATGATTTTACCATTCATTAGGCATGAAATTAGTAGGAGTTTAGGGTAAAATTGAGGAAGTTAGGGCTTGAGTTTTGGAGAGTTTTAAGAGAGGATTTGAGAGACCAAACAAAGCCCGATTTCGACGAATTTTTTATGGTTAGACTCGGGAGAGGACGAGGATTCTAACTACGCCATTTTTGACAGATTTTGTGACGTGGTCCCGGGGACCGGGTTTTAGCCTAATTCGGATTTTTGACCTATTTTTGTAGTTTTTCTTGTGGAATTGGATTCTTTAGCCAATGTTGATAGTATTATTCTGATTATGGATATATTTGGAGATTTTGGAGACCGAGTCGAGGGACGAGGGCATCCTAAAGTAGGACTTTACGCTGTTAAGGTAAGTAATAGTTTTAACTTTGGCTTTGAGGGTATAAACCGGAGAATTTGATATCATGTGACTGTTTGGAGGTGATACCCATGCTAGGTGACCGGCATGTGGGTGTACACCGCGAGGGATTGAGACTTGGTTCGTCCCTTGAGGCTGTGAGGCCTAATAGCCATTATCTGTGTTTATGTATTTACATGTTGTTGAACTTGACTGCCTTCATGTTAGAGATCAGGCTTAGGCTTTATTCATGCTCACATTATTTGCACTCAGTCATCAAAATTATTGTACATGTTTACCTCAGTCTCTATTATCTTGCTGATACGCTATAATACTTGATTTTTGTTGTGTTCCCTTTATTTGTTGAAAGTTGTGAGGCTAGAGAGGTGCATGAATGAGTGAGGCCGAGGTCCTGTTGTGAGATATTTGATATTATAGAACGTGATTTGTCCGTGAGGATCCAAGTATTGATACCATAGCACGTAAGTTGTCCATGTAGCACGTGAGTTGTCCGTGCGGATCCAAAGGTTGATATTATAGCACGTGAGTTGTCCATGCTGACCCAGGTATTGATACCATAGCACGTGAGTTGTCTGTGTAGCACGTGAGTTGTTCGTGCGGATCCAGAGATTGTTATTATGGCACGTGAGTTGTCCGTGCAGCACGTGAGTTGTCTGTGCATAGAGCTTGGGCTGTAGGAGCTCCTCTGGAGTATGTACACCGCCAGTGAGCGCATGTACCTGTTGAGTGTGTGTATTGAGTATTGAGCGCCGAGTGTTGAGTGTTGGAGTGAAATTGTCGTGAGGTATCATTTACTTTTGTTGTTGCTGAATTTACCTGTTAAACTTCTTTGTAGAATTTATTGATTTATGGAAATTACCTGCTTAACCCGGTTTATACTAAATTGTGGAAATAATTAAATGGATTGTTCTGCTTAGCTCGTCAATACTACTCAGTTCCTTAGTTATTTCTGTTACTACTGAGTCGTTGTACTCATACTACACTCTGCACTTTATGTGCAGATCCAGGCGAGTTAGAGCGCAGCGATCATTAAGTTCAGACCGGCTATGTTTAGAGACTGCAAGGTAGCTGCTAGCGTCTGCAGGATCTTGTTACTCTTTTTATCATCTATTTCTTCTTTTGGACAGTAGATAGTTTATATATCTTAGTTCTTAGTTACATTAGATAGTAGACGGCCCCTTACACTCTGGATTGCGGAAAGAAATAATCTTTCATTAAAGGAGATGATGAACACATTGTTGATAAGTTCTAGTTTTCCACAGAACTTGTGAGGGGAAGCCATTCTTACGGATAACCGGATACTAAATCGAGTACCCCATAGTAAAACACAATCCATTCCATATGAAAAATTGAAAGGAAGGAAGCCCAACTTGAATTATTTTAAAGTATGGGAGTGTTTGGAAAAAGTGCAAGTTCCTAAACCCAAAAGGGTAAAAATAGGACCGAAAATCGTTGATTGTGTTCTCATAGGATATGCGACCAATAGTAAATCATATCGATTTTTGGTTCATAAATTAGAAAATCCCGACATTCATAATAATACGGTTATAGAATCACACAATGCTGAGTTCTTTGAATATATATATCCATTAAAAAGAAATGTGAGTCGATTGGTGAAGGATCTAAACAACCTCGGGAAGAAACAAAAGAAAGTACATTTAATCAGGAGGATCTAAGACGTAGTAACCGTCAAAGAATGTTTACTTCATTTGGACCAGATTTTGTGACTTTTTTATTGGAAAATGAGCCTCGAACATTTAAAGAAGCTATGTCTTCATCAGAATCATTTTTTTGGAAAAAGGCAGTCAATAGTGAAATAGAATCCATAGTGAACAACCATACATGGTAATTGGTTGATCTTCCTCCTGAAAATAAAACTTTGGGTTCTAAATGGATTTTTAAGAGGAAAATGAAAGATGATGGAACTATTGATAAATTTAAGGCAAGACTTGTAGTCAAAGGGTATAGACAACGAGAAGGTCTTGACTACTTTGATACATACCCTCCACTTACAAGAATTACGTCCATACGGATGTTAGTAGCATTAGCTGCAGTGTATGGTCTTGAAATTCATCAAATGGACGTTAAGACAGATTTCTTGAATGGATATTTGGAGGAATAAATCTACATGCAACAACCTGAAGGGTTTGTGGTTCCAGGTAAAGAAAAGAAGGTATGTAGACTTGTTAAGTCTCTTTACAAACTAAAACAAGCACCCAAACAATGGCATGCGAAATTTGACCAAACAATGTTGTCAAATGATTTTAAGATAAATGAATGTGATAAATGTATGTACATTAAAAATGTTCCAAATCACATAGCCATTGTTTTCTTATATGTGGATGATATGCTAATAATGAGTAATGACATTGCCAACATAAATGAGAAAATAAGTGTATGCTAACTAGCAAGTTTGATATGAAGGACTTGGGAGTTGCTGATTTAATTCTGGGGATTAAGATCCATAAGATTCTTCAAGGTCGGGCATTGTCACAATCTCATTATATTAAGGAAGTACTTGAAAAATTCAAGCACTTAGGGTTTAAAGTTGCAAAGACTCCAATTGACGTAAATTTTGCATTAGCAAAGAGCAAAGGCCAAAGCATATCACAATTGGATTATGCTCGTGTGTTGGGATGCTTAATGTATATCATGAATTGTACACAACCAGATATAGCTTGTGCTATAAGTAAACTGAGTCGATACACGAGATATCCAGGTCAATCTCATTGGATGGCAATGAAATGAGTTTTGGGATATTTAGAACATACCCAGGACTTTTCTTTGCACTACAGTAAATATCTTACGGTGATTGAGGGATACTGTAATGCAAGTTGGATCATCGTTCAACTGATTCTAAGTCCATAAGTGGATATGTATTTACTATTGGTGGAGGAGAGGTATCTTGGAAGTCATCCAAACAAACTTGTGTTGCTCGCTCTACAATGGATGTTGAGTTTATGACCTTAGATAAAATCGGTGAAGAAGCTGAATGGATCCGGAATTCTTGGAAGACATTCCATTTTGGCCAAAACCGTTGGCACCAATATGAATACATTGCGATAGTCAAGCGGCAATTGGAAGGGATGTGAGCATTATGTATAACGGTAAATATCGTCATATACGACGAAGACATAAAATCGTTAGGCAATTACTCTCTAGAGGAGTTATCACGATTGACTATGTAAAGTCAAGCAATAATATGTCGGATCCACTTACAAAAGGCCTAACTAGAGAGGTAGTTGAGAAATCATCAAGGGGAATGGGACTATGGCCTAGAACAAGTCATAGTGGAGGTAACTCTACCTATAAGACTGGAGATCCCAATATCTAGGTTCAAGGAGATCAAACAAAGTCATTAATGACGGTTCAACATTGTCAACTAAAATTTTGGTCCATTCTCGTGATGAGACAATGTTCAGTATCAAGGATAAAGCATTAAGGATTTTTAATAATTTCTAAATTTGATACGGGGTATATCAAATAGTGTATACACGTGATGACACGTTTAGGAATCACCTATGTAAGTGAAGTGTTAGCCGCTTCAAGGAGAATTTTGTAAGGCCAGTTCTCTACGCACTTATGAAACCAGGCGGTGTTCATGGATGAAACGAACACAACAATGAGAACTAAAGATGGTTAACGGTTGGTTGTGTGACTTATGGTTGTCTAGGTATACACCAAATTTCGACGGTTCAAAGATATCAAATCTACCGATTTACCGAGTATATCCGACATAAGTTCACTACGGAAAGTTAAAAGGGAAACCTACTTATCCAGATGCAATTAATCCTTGCTTGCGAATCACACAAATTTTCATGCATATTTCCATGATATAGACATTCCCCATTCATGTGGGGAAATGTTGAGTTTTTAAGCTAAATTAGGCTTAAAAGAGGGTGAATGGGAAATGGAGGGAAAAAGAAATATTTGAGTTTCATTTGAGATTCCCTCCTTGACAAAGGGACATTGTCCCAAATTGGAAGAGGAAAAGGTTTTTGATGGGTATATATTCAATTTCTCTTCTTCTAGGTCTTAAAGAGTTGAGAAGAAGGCAAACATTGCACCGTCGCCGTCGTCGTCGCTCGCTCGGCTCGGCTTCGGCTTCAGATTTGGATTTTGATTTGGTCAAATGATCGATTAATTGATTAATTTTTTGGACCAAATTTATTTGTTAATAGTAAATATTAACAGAAATGTTATTAAATGTCCATTTTAATAACATAATATTAATATTAAATCCAACAAAATATTAAATGTTTTTCCGTTATCCGTTATCCGTTTTTCGATTTTGTAACTGAAAATTAACCTCCCTATTGAATTCCCGGCTTATTATTGAGCAAATAACCATTTATATTATGGCATTTCTGTTATGATCATTTTACATAAATAGCCATTCTGAAGAGTTGCACCTCTTCAGTTTTGAGCTCAACATTAGCTATAAATACAAGTCCATTCTCTCAGATTTTCCATATAAATTTCTGAATTCTCCTTCCTTCTTTTGCATTGTTTTAACTTCAAAGAAAGCAACAATAAGTGTGATTTGCTATCGAACATTGTGTTCGTTGAAACACTGGGGTTTAAAGTACCACTACATCAGTGTGTAATTCGTTCTATCCTGGGAGGAAATAATCCATAACCTTGGGTACTATGAGGGGATTAAATTCCTTAAAGAAACACTGGGAATTTAGTGGACTCGGATTAACTTCTGTTTCTTTAATATTTCTGTTTATATGTTATTTTATATAAAGTTTCTAAAATTTTATGGTACATATTTGTCGTTTGTATTTTAAGTGTAGTTCTTTGTTATTACAATAATCTAATTCTTTGCATTTACATTCTAGTTTGATTGGAAATTTACTTTTGCTAAGTACAAGAATTATTTCATGTTAAAAATAATTGATTTTTAATTGAGTAATTAAATTATCATCAATATATCATAGTAAATGATAGATTCTCAAAGACCAACTGGTTTGATGGTGTTACGTTGAAAATGTAATTACCGGAGTATGTGTTTGGTAGTGTATGTCTCATAATAAGAAAAATTTATAATTAATAAGAAAATTCAAAAAATCGATAAAAACTGACAAAAATCGAATTGCTTAAAGCCCTACTTATTGGTTTGGTTTGGTTCCAGCATTTTAAGAACCGACTTACTTGGTTTTGTTTCTTTTTAGAAAAAAATCGATCCAAATCGAACCATGAACACCCTGCCACGACCCAAATTTTTCTCTGTTGGTGTCGTGATGGCACCTAGTCTTAGGGACTAGGTAAGCCTAACAACTTCTGAAAATAATAACAAAATAAAAAATATTAGCAATTCAAAATTTAGAATTCTCTATACAAGTATTACAATCCAGAATCTGGTAGTACAAGTCATAAGCTCTACAGAGTTTGCTAGAAAACCTCTATATACATCTATTCTGAAATAGGAGTAAACAACGTAAATACAAAAAAATACTAGAAGGTGACTCTGAAGCCTGCAAACGCAGCAACATATTTACCTTGAGTCTCCACCGCAAGATCTAAACAGCTAGCTAACAATCGACTGGCTCTGTACAACAATGTGTAGAAGTGTAGTATGAGTACACCACGGTAGTACCCAGCAAGTATCAAGACTAACCTCGGTGGAGTAGTGACGGAGGATAGCCAAGACACCTACTGGACTAAATAACATGATCAAGTATAAGTATATAACTAACAGGAATATGATATCTCTGTAAAGCTATGCATAATGACAACAATAATATGGTACTTGCAATAAGAAATAGAAACAACAATTAGCAGCGGAACACAACAAGTAACAACACAGTAGGGTAAGCTGCGCATAGTCTAAGCCCGAAGAACAAAACTAAAAGAAGGATAGGTATCAACTAGATGAAAATAACCGTTTCACATCAGGTTTTATCCAATAATCACCACGAGGCACCGAACCTCAAAATATTCATAATTCATGGGTTCCAATTTGTGAACCCCAAACACTTGGCATCATGTGCCTTCGCTATAAACAATAATTGCACGGACGACTCACGTGCCAATAGAACCAGATGAGGGTGTGTATCAATACTCAACAATATCAAGATCCATCCTATTAACCGATAAGAGTGATTAACTGCGTGTATGCTTGTGCAAATGTTCTAACATAGTTCATGCCAGCTAGTAAGTATAAAGAAAATGGACAACACGTAAAATATTTTCCCACAATTTTCCACAAGATAAAACTCGCTCAGGTAAGTGCACCACTACACAAATATCAACAACAAGAATTCCCCCAGGCCATCACAAATCAATCCCTGATATAGCCACCTTGTCTCGCCACGCGTGCAATTAGTAAAGTAAATGCCCGCCTTGTCTCGCCACACGTGCATAATAATGTTCCCACCTTGTCCCGCCACATGCGCAAACCACACATACATATATATATATATATATATATATATATATATATATATATATATATATATATATATATATATATATATATATATATATATCTCGCCTTGTCACGCCGCATATGCAAATATCAATAGTAACAATAGCACGGTAGAAACCTCGTGCAACCCGATAACACCCACGACAGAAACCTCGTGTATCACAATAACAACCGCACGACAGAAACCTCGTGCATCAAAATAACAAGTAAAACAACAAAAATGACAATAATACATGAGTATGGCAGCCATACCGATACGAGCTCAACCATACAAAAATTATCAAATTTCGATACCATTTGGTCCCTCAAATCATCATTTTTCATTTTGAAACTTTTTACAAATTCCCCCAAACTTTCACTTTGATTCTCACTATTTTGATATTAAAACTCAAATAAAATCATGAAGTATACTTAGAAATTGATCAAAGGCACTTACCCAACGATTGTAGATGAAATTCCTCTCTCAAAATTGCCCAGTCTCGGACCTAGGGTTCAAAAATATCACAAAATGAAGCAAAAACCCGTATTACACAGCTGAAAACAAGCTGCAGATGTCACATTTGCGATAGAAATGTTCGCAATTGCGACCACACCAGAAACCAGCAGTCTCCCCGACACGGAAATGAGCATAACTCCCTCATATGATGTCCAAATTCGATGATTCATTTTGCTATGGCTCTGTAATTACGATACAGATTTAATGATTCAATAAAAACTGAATTTAGAGCTCATTTTCTTAATGTGGTACCATTTACGCTTGAAAAAACAACGATGAAGCATAAAGAACAAGCGCAATACAGCCTAAACCTATCCGAAACTCACCCAAGCCACTCGAGACCTCGTCCGAACATACCAACAAGTCCCATAACACAACACGAACCTACTCGAGGCCTCAAATCACATCAAATAACGTCGAAATTACAAATCGCACCAAGAATCGAACTTATGAACTTTCAAATCTTCCAACTTCTAAAACTCGTGTCGAAACCTATCAAATCAACCCGGAATGACGTCAAATTTTGCAGGCAAGTCCCAAATGACATAGCGGAGCTGTTCCAACTCTCGGAATCGCATTCTGACCCCGATATCACCAAAGTCAACTATTGGTCAAACCTCTCCACCTTACAAACTTCAACTTTTCCAACTTTCTCCGAAATTCTTCAAATCACCCTACGGGCCTCCAAATCCAAATATGGACGCACGCCTAAGTCCAAAATCACCGTACGAAGTTGTTGAAATCATCAAAAACCCATTTCGGATCCGTTTTCACAAAAGTCAAATTCCAGTCAACTCTTACCGCTTAAGCTTCCAAAACTAGAATCCTTCTTTCGATTTGACTCAGAATCATTCGGTAACTGAACTCGACCACGCACGCAAGTCAATACACATAATACGAAGCTTCTCAAGACCTTATGCCATAGAACGGGAACTTAAATTCTCAAAATGACCGGTCGGGTCGTTACATCCTCCCCCTCTTAAACAAACGTTTGTCCTCGGACGTGCCAAGAATCACTTCGAAGCCGTCAAATCATTGAATGCACACATCCAACATACACCCGCGGGTGACCCCGCATCACCCCAATACACATAATCCTGACGACACCATCTCAACTGTAATTTATCCCTTCCACCAAAATCAATAAGCCTTAGTGTCAACATTTCCACCATCTGCTCGTCTTCAAAAGACTCGATTTTAAATCCAACACAGTATCAGTCACAACTAGCTGCAACCAGTTATGCCTACACCCGTAGTGTATAACCATACAACATGACACATCAAACATAGGCCCATAATGATAGTTCTGATCACAATAGCTTCCCGTAAACCAGCACCGGCAGTTAGTCTCATATACGTTATAACCCTGTTTCAAAATTCCACAACACTGACAATGATACAAGTAACACGAAGACCTCATAACTATACGCCCGGATTAACAAGTCAAAACTAACGCCTCCGGGTACACAACCCGCAAGCTAAAACTCAAGAAGCACATAACAAAAATGACTGAACATGTAAGGAGAAACACATAAGAGAAATATCATACAAGACCGACAGGCACAACTCTCTATCAGTACCATCCTATGAATCAATTTAAAAGGAAAAATTAAAGTATATGAAAAAATCACGGGGGATCTCATCCCGATATAATTTCCATTGCGGCATGCAACCCGACTCAAACATATCAAATCACATAGAATCGCAAGGGTCTCACCTCAACTCTGAATCACAAGTCGAATACACATCATACCAATTGAAACCTTCCACTAACCCAATACTGCCAATAAAATCACAACACTTACTGAACTTTCACCATAGTAGAGCATCCAAATTGCAAATCGTAGCCAATTTACTCAGCAATCACATCAAAACCTACCATAATGGATAAGAGGAATTCACTTCTAGCCTCGTAACTCTCAATAATGAATAAAAACAAGCGATAGACACGAGCTACCACTAAACACATAAGCAGAGTACTAATCATGAAACTTACCCATAAATGAAGCAACAAATAAGGAAACTCGCCCCGATAAGAAAAATCGAAACAAAATACGAATGGTGCCCCTCTGTAACAAATCAAAAGCATACATGTATGACACCATCTGGCACAACGGACTCAAGCCTACTATATGAAACACATCAATGGGTCGGGTCGGGCCTCCCCCTCTTGGGCGCCCTCTACTTGCCTGAATACCCCGATGTGACACATATTTTCGGAGTCAGGGACGATCTCTCACCATGTGGCTGGTATCTCCACATTCAAAGAAACCCCTATGCTGATGTGGATGTGGGAACTGTACGCTACGGGTATTCTGAGACCCATGAGTACCTGAAACATCGTGTGAAGCCTGAAGTGCAAACTGAACTAGCAGACACACAAAACCTCTACCATGTCGTACCCTGCCTCATAAATAAGGACCAGTAGATCTCTCCGGTCTAGGAGGCCTCCTAACCTCCCTGCCCTCTCTCTGACCTCTCCTGGCCCCGCATGTCCTCTTTCTCCTGGTCTCACATTCCTTCCAATCGGCAAGCGATCCCTACCATCTGCTGAAATGAAACATCGTACTCCAACTACTGAGCCATGCTAAACAAAATATCGTTCCTGAGCCCCTCAATGAATCTGCGAACATGCTCTCTAACTGTAGCGACCAAAGCATGTGCATGTATGGCCAAATCACTGAATCTAATGGCATACTTTGATACTGACATAGCGCCCTGGCGCAACTGCTGAAACTTTGTGCGCGCATCTCGAAGGGACTGAAGTGCAAACTCTTTCAGGAACATCTCCGAAAACTAAACCCATGTAAGTGAAGCTGCCTCGGCTGGGCTAACCAACTCATACGCCCGCCAGCACTGATAAGTTACTCCCCCGAGCTGGAACGTAGTAAAAGCAACCCCACTCATCTCCACGATACATATAGTACGGAGAATGCAATGACACTCCTCCAGAAAACCTTGGGCATCATCTGTAGCCAATCCACTAAAGGTAGGAGGGTGGTACTTCTTCTACCTCTTAAGTCTAAGTTGTTCTTCCTCAGATTCTGGAACCACAGGCTGTGTCGCCATGACACCTGGAACCTGACCAACGTGAACTCGTGCTCTGGAGTGTGGTCGGTAGGAGTCTGAGTTCCTCCCCCGGTCTGTGAAGTAGCTGGTGCAACCAGAATCAACCACGCCTGAGCCAATGTACCAAACATGCGCAAGAACTATGTTAAGGTCTCTTAATGTATGGGGGTAATGGCAGGCGCCTCCGGTACTTGCCCCCCAACTAGAGCTACTGGCGGGCTCCTCAACTACCGCTCTGGTAGGCGCTCTAGCTACGGCACATGCTCCTCGCTGGACTCTGCCTCTACCCCTAGCGACACGTGTTCTGGGAGCAGCGTTATCGGTAACTGCAGCTCGTGTCCTCACCATCCGTGAGAAAATAGAATGATAAAAGCTCAAAATTTGAGATCAATAAACTCGCACGATAGGAATGAGAGAAGTGAAAATGTCCTAATATTTCTGTAACCTCTTTAATATAAGTACAGACGTCTCCGCACCGATCCACAAGACTCTACTAAATTTGCTTATGACTCATAACACCTATGAACCTAGAGCTCTTATACTAACTTGTCACGACCCGATATTTCTTCCGTTGGGTGTCATGATGGCAGCTAGTCTTAGGGACTAGGTAAGCCCAACAACTTCTGAAAATAATAACAAAATAAATAAAGATTAGCAATTCCAAATTTAGAATTCTCTATACAAGTATTACAATCCCAAAAATGGTAGTACAAGTCATAAGCTCTACAGAGTTTTCTAGAAAACCTCTAAATACATTTGTTCTGAAATACGAGTAAACATTGTAAATACAAAAAAACTAGAAGGTGACTCTTAATCCTGCGAATGTAGCAGCAGGTTTACCTTGATTCTCCACCGCAAGATCTGAATAGCTAGCTAACAATCGACTGACTCCGCAACACTTGGATCTGCACAAAAATGTGCATAAGTGTAGTATGAGTACCCAACAGCGGTACCCAGCAAGTATCAAGACTAACCTTGGTGGAGTAGTGACGAGGGATAGTCAAGACACCTACTGGACTAAATAACATGAACAAGTATAAGTGTATGAACAGTCTAAACCCGGAGAACACAACTAAAAGAAGGACAAGTATCAACTAGATGAAAATAACAGCTTTCACATCAGGTTTTATCCAATAATCACCACGAGGCACATAACCACAAATATTCATAATTCACGGGTTCCAATTTGTGAACCCCAAACACTTGGCATCCTGGTCACGACCCCAAATCCACTAGTCGTGATGGCACCTAACCCAACCCGCTAGTTAAGCCAACTAGTAACTATCCAATTCCAATGATATTAACAAGACAATTAAACGAAAGTAATTTACTGAATTTTATACATTTCCCAAGGACTAGAAGTACAAATCATGCGCTTTTAATACTAGAGTTTACAAAGTTGAAATGAAATAAATACATAGTCTGTTTGAAAAGTAAATAAACAGAGTTTTGTAGATCTAAGGCTACCACGAAGAAGAGGCAGCTACAACCGGGATGCAGGTACTTCAATCCAGCTCCCATCGAAAACAACAACCAACATCTGCACACAAGGTGCAGAAGTGTAGTATGAGTACAAACGACCACATGTACTCAGTAAGTAACAAACCTAACCTTTGGTTGAAAGTAGTGACGATCTAAACACAAGTTCGGGTCCAATACCAATATCCCACAACAGTTTATAACAGCATAATACAAGTATAAAGAGATATTTCAGAAGTAAAAATGCTTAGCTCGTTCATAGTTCCAGAAAAATAGCCATGCTTTTCAAGTCAGTGAAAACCCAAATCTTTTACCAAAAATGCAAAAAATACGAGTAAGTTTTAAAACTATAATTTTTCCAAATATCTTTTCCACAATAAATAAGATGTTTCATTTTATTTCCAGATAACAAGTGAGAAATACCTCTCTATTCTCACATATCAATGTGTGTAAAAAGTCATGAATGACGTGATATCGTATAGAATGAGGAAAAATGCATCTTTATGTATGTATGTCATGTCTGCATGCAAATGCCATGTATCTCAGAGATGAATCATGTACTCACACTCTCAGAGTACTCAATCTCATTGTCTCACACTTCTTACACATCATGCTCAACCACTCGGTACTATATATGGCCCATACTGCCCAGGGAAGATCCATCCCGGAATATATACATCACTGACTATCAGTCATTCAGTACCAAGTAAGGCCAGTCCGGCCCCATGGAGAAGATCCATCTCCAGGTATATAAATACTCCGAACAAGGTCCATGTCCAGGGAAGATCCATCCCTCAATATAATCACCCATACTCACTGGAAGTTTACAGACCCCGGAGGGTCCCCTACAGCCTATGCGCTATAATCCGCACGGACAACTCACGTGCTATAATATAAATATCTGGATCTACACTGATAACTCAAGTGTTGAGCGGACAACTCACGTGCTATATTATCAATATCTGGATCCGCACGGACAACTCACGTGTTGCACGAACAACTCACGTGCTATAGTATCAATATCCTCACGAACAGTCCCCCGACCTCACTCAGTCATCTATCTCTCCAGTCTTACTCACGGGCTCACAATGTCATGAAACTAGCCCGACAACAATGATATGATGTATCAATAAATAACAAATGAGACTAAGATATGATATGAATGCATGAATATGACTGAGTATGAAGTATCAATGAAATTAGTGAAATGACAGCAAGAAACGACCACTATGGGTCCCAACAGTATCGGCATAAAGCCTAAACATGATATCTAGCATGCTTGATAGCTCATTTACTTTATCGTATGGTGAAAAGAAGGATATTAACAAAATAGGACTACTATACAGTGCCATGGAACAACAGAGTCCCAATTTACTTGGTGCACGCCCACACGCCCGTCACCTAGCAAGTGTGTCACCTCAATACCAATCACGTAACACGTATTTCGGGGTTTCATAGACTCAACACTAAGTTTAGAAGAGTTACTTACCTCGAACAAGCCAATACCAAATGCCGAGCAAGCCAAACGATCCTCCAAAGATGCCATCACACGCGTAGCGACCTTCGAACGGCTCAAAAACTATCCAAAAGCAACTCAAATACATCAAATAAAGCCCAAGGAACAATTCCAAATGATAAAGATCGAATCCTTAATCAAAACCCAAAATCGGCCAAAAATCACAACCGGGCCTGTGCCTCGGAACCCGACAAAACTCACAAAATCTGACAACCCATTCAATTACGAGTCCAACCATACTAGTTCCACTCAAATCGGACTTTAATTCGATGTTCAAAACTCAAAAATGTATATTAGGAAACTTTAGGCCAAAACCCCCAATAGCTCTTTAAAATTCATCAACCAATTGCCAAAAATGATGATAGATTCGTGGAATAAGATCAAAACCAAGTGTAGAATACTTACCCCAATCCTTGTGATGAAATTTGCTCCAAACATCGCCTCAATTAGAGTCCCAAATCTCAAAATATGATAAAAGAACCAAAAAACTCGATTTAAAGCCTCTGCCCAGCAGTTTTCGCATTTGCGAACAAATAGCCGCATCTACAATCACCGCATCTGCTGTAACTGTTTCGCTTCTGCGACCACAACTAATCATCTGGCTCGCACCTGCGGAACAATTTTTGCTTCTGCACACTCGCAGGTGCGACTCCTCCTCCGCATCTGCGATGACCTCCGGCCAAGCCTGCTACACTTATGTGGCCGATTGTCCGCATTTGCGGACTTGCATTTGTGCCCATTCTTCCGCAGATGCGGAAACACCATAACCAGAAAATGTTCAGCAATGAAACATGAAATGAAAATGATCTGAACCCCATCTGAAACTCACCCGGGCCACTCGAGACCCTGTCCAAGTATACCAACAAGTCCAATAACATAACACGGACCTACTCGAGGCCTCAAATCATGCATAACAACATCGAAACGACGAATCGCACCTCAAATCGAACCTAATGAACTTTAAACTTTCAATTTCCAAAACTCGCCCGAAGCATATCAAATCATCCCGGTATGAACCCAAATTTTGCACACAAGTCCCAAATGACATAAAGAAGCTATTCTATTCCCGGAACCCAATCCCGAATCCGATATCCTCAAGGTTAATTTCCGGTCAAACTTATGAACTTTCCAAACCTTCAAATTTTCAATTTTTGCCAACATGTGCAGAAATCTTGTAGAGATATTCAAATGCAAATACGGGCATACGACCATGTCCAAAATCACTATCTGGACTGAATAGAACCATCAAAACTCTGTTCCGGGGTCAAATTCACAAAAAGTCAAACTTGGTCAACTCTTTCAACTTGAAGCTTCAACAATAAAATTCATTCTTCCAAACTGATTCTGAATAACCTGAAAACCAAAATCGACGATTCACATAAGTCATAATACATCATACGGAGCTACTCATGCTAGTAAACTACCGAGCGAAGTGCAAATGCTCAAAACGATCGGTCAGGCCGTTACATTCTCCCCCACTTAAACATACGTTCGTCCTCGAACGTGCCAAGAGTTGTTCCCAAAACCACCAAACTGCCGTATAACCTTACCATGAACATACTCGAGGGTGATCCCACGTCACCCTATCCCTTATATGTGCGATAACACAACATAACTGAAATTTCTCAATTCAACCTAGCCTATAAGCCTTAGAATCCAATTTTCCAACATCCGAAATTTCTTATAAGATCTGAATCTCGCAACCTACATGTTGTATAAGTCTGAACAAGCTGTACAAACCGCAACTATAACCCAAGCTACAATCACAGAATATACCACATGATTCAAATACCCATAGCAAAATCTTCGATAACAAGAACTGCCCAGAACAACCAAATCCTTGTAATAAACCTCATACCTAACAAAACCTTATTCTAAAACCTTCGTACACTGCTGTTATGAAAGAACACACAGAAACTCATAACCATTCATCAAATCGACAAGTCGTAGAGCTCCCTCTCCTTCAACGAGAACTATAGACAATTCCTAAGCCGACTTCTGATATTATCCTTCCAAATATACCACAATCAAATCCATTAGCACGCATCCTAGATCCGACGACTTCATCTTATTGAATACCAACTACTCTAATGGTACGCAACACCAATACTACCCAGAGCCAAGAACCGTGAAATCCATGCACCAATAAGCAACAATCAAAATCTACTCAATAGCGAAAATGACTCAATCAAGAGAACCGTCCTGCAAGCTCAATGGATACCACCACAACGCAATGCTAAGAACCCATCACACACCGTAGAAACATCACCCGACTCTAACACAAAGGTTCATACCTCAACATAACTCTGTTGCAATGCACTACCCATCCAAACACTTGTCCGTATCATATACCTCGAGCCACCCTGCATAAAATCAACAACCACGCAAAATTCGACATTAAGTACCCAAAGTGCATTACCATAACCACGGAGAATCAGATTACATAATGCCACACGAAACCCGAAAGAACATAACCAATATGCCCTCAATCATGCAATACCCAATTACTCATCTCGCCCAAATTCCGCTATAAGACCACAATAGAACTGCACTGTGTGTGCATACAACCAATGAATCACAACCCCTCATAGCATAGAAGAGTAACTCGCATAACATATCAGAACATGAATAAGCTCAATACCAACCGAATGGTACATCCCTCAATAATAGCAGTATGGAGCCAACTAATCGGCTCAGTGTATAATACACATCCTAATTGTGCCTGCCAATGGACCCCCAAATCAACTCTGGGCACCCACAAATAGATAAGTAAACCTCTGAAAGATCATAATGACTAAATCATAACACATACCATCATCTGGCTAGCTTCGACCATGACTTTACAGTCCACAACCATGAAACATTCTGCTCCTAAAAGCTCCCAGCCTTCGAATCCATATAACACACGAACCACCATATCTTATCCCAACTCCACCGCCAGAATGTCTAACACATCTCTCATACACGATCATCCCACGAGGAATACTTCTAAAATTCTTCTGTGCCACATAGCAAAATTTGAATATCAGCAGTCGATCAATCAGGATAGTGATGCAGTACTAGTGAAGTATATATACATCAAAACACATTTCCCCTTCTGAAATGTATACTCTCATAAAGCCATACCGAATAGTAATATCATTTACCTAGTCATCTGAAACCATCCATACTGCCTATGAAATATTTTTTTACCTTCCCTTCAAAACTGAATTGTGACCTCGCTCACGTAAATCTCAATCCCACACAACACATCTCATATACCATTCCATCATATGAAAAATCCAAGAATTTTATAGTCCACTCCGAGTCACAAGAAACTACATACTCAATTAGCCAAGGACCTTCCATTTTATTTCATCCAGTAGAAATTCACTATACACCACATGCTTCTCATGCCAGTAGGAAATATACCCCTCGAACCGAGGTAAAAACCACTGAGAACTCTTCAAAACCCATTTGCACATAACCAAGCTATCAGAATCGAATCTCTCTAACTCAACCCATCCACGTAGGTCGCCAAAACCCAAGAGCATTGCCACGAAACACCTGTAGAGCCTAGCCACGTCAAAAGTACCCAAAGAACCGACCATACCCATTACTGTGTTGATCCAACCTACTACCAAGTTATCCTATTTCTCCAAGTCCTTTCCAAATTGATTCCAAATTGATACTTCTCCTTGCTATATCACCACAATACCTAACAAAAATTCAGCACACAAGAGACCCTAGTTTAAAATCACAATGCCCTAAGGCCCATAAGCCGTTGACTTCCCTCTTAAGCACCCTGAAGCACCACAACCGAGACACCCACTCTAAAGATATGTTATGTGAACCTTAAATTGTTTCCTTCACCATCTTGATACTGAAATGCATAGTCCCCAATGATGTAAAAATGCCACAAGTCTCGACACCGTCCAATGTAATTCTCAGTTTTTAACCATATACAAATCTTGAAAATTCCAAATCGCTACATTTAAATCTTGAATTCATTAGAACCATTATCGAGAGTCATCCACTCTTCTCAAATCTCAGTTAAACTGACCAAACAGACCGAACGAGTTGTGCCATTAGCACACCAACACCCAAGGGAGTAACTCACACTCCTAAGTAATTGAGCAAATTCCTACTCCATGCAAACTACATCATTCACTACTAACCAATCAATCATTCTATGATTCCCATATACCCATACGAATGCATGGAAGGAATTCAAAGGGTTACGCTTCAAGCTGAATCAATGTCACATGATAAGGAAAGAAATATGGGAAGCATATCCTAAATGTCCTCTAACCTTTCGAAGATAGGTATGGACGTCATCCTACCGATCCGCAAGACTCTACTACACACTTGCTCATGACTTGTAGAACCTATGAACCTAGAGCTCTGATACCAACTTGTCACGACCCCAAATCCACTAGTCGTGATGGAACCTAACCCAACCCGCTAGGTAAGCCAACTAGTAATTATCCAATTCCAATGATATTAACAAGACAATTAAACGAAAGTAATTTACTAAATTTTATATATTTCTCAAGGACTGGTAGTACAAATCATGAGCTTCTAAGAATAGAGTTTACAAATCTGAAATGAAATAAATACATCATTTATTTGAAAAGTACATAAATAAAGTTTTATAGATCTATGGCTATCACGAACAAGAGGCAGTTACAACCGGGACGCAAGTACATATTCAATCCAGCTCCCATCAAACACAGCAACCAACATTTACACACAAGGTACAGAAGTGTAGTATGAGTACAAGTGACGCCATGTATTCAGTAAGTAACAAACCTAACCATAGGTTGAATGTAGTGACGAGCTAATCACAAGGTCGGGCCCAATACCAATCCCACAACAGTTCATAACATATAATACAAGTATAAAAAGGTATTTCAGAAGTAAAAATGATCATCTCGTTCACAATTCCAGAAAAATAGTCATGCTTTTCAAGTATCTCAGTGAAAATCCAAATCATTTACCAAAAATGTAAAAAATACGAGTAAGTTTAAAAACTGTAATTTTTCCAAATATCTTTCCCACAATAAATAAGTGATTAGTTTTCTTTCTAGATAACAAGTGGGAAATACCTCTCTACATCCACATATCAATGTGTGCAAATATCTCTATGCCTGTATGTCATGTGTGCATGCAAATGCCATGTATCTCAGAGATGAATCATGTACTCACACTCTCAGAGTACTCAATCTCACTGTCTCACACTTTTCACTCATCATGGTCAACCACTCGGTACTGTATATGGCCCATACCGCCAGGGAAGATCCATCTCGGAATATTTACATCACTGACCATCTGTCACTCAGTACCGAGGAAGGCCAATCCGGCCCCATGGAGAAGATCCATCTCCAGGTATATAAATACATCGGACAAGATCCATGTCCCGGGAAGATACATCCCTCAATATAATCAACAATGCTCACTGGGGGTGTACAGACTCCAGCGGGGCTCCTACAGCACAAGCGCTATAATCCGCACGGACAACTCACGTGTTGCACGGACAACACACGTGCTGCACGGACAACTCACGTGCTATATTATCAATATCAAGATCCGCACGGACAACTCACGTGCTACACTGACAACTCACGTGCTATAGTATCAATATATGGATCCGTACGGACAACCCACGTGCTTCACGGACAACTCACGTGCTATAGTATCAATATCCTCACGAACAGGCCCCCGGCCTCACTCAGCCATCACTCTCTCCTGTCTCACTCACGGGCTCACAATGTCATGAAACTAGCCCGACAACAATGATATGATGTATCAATAAACAACAACTGAGACTGAGATATGATATGAATGCATGAATATGACTAAGTACGAAATATCCATGAAATCAGTGAAATGACAACAAGAAAGACCACTATGGGTCCCAACAGTATCGGCATAATTCCTAAACATGATATCTAGAATGATTGACAACTCATTTACTTTATCACATGGTGAAAAGACGGAAATTAACAAAATAGGACTACTATACAGTGCCATGGAACAATAGAGTCCCAATTCACTTGGTGCACGCCCACACGCCCGTCACCTAGAATGTGCATCACCTCAATACCAATCACGTAACACGTATTTCGGGGTTTCATACCCTCAGCAATAATTTTAGAAGACTTACTTACCTTGAACAAGCCAATACCAAATGTCGAGCAAGCCAAACGATGCTCCAAAGATGCCATCACACGCATAGCGACCTCCGAACGGCTCAAGAACTATCCAAAAGCAACGCAAATACATCAAATAAATCCCAAGGAACAATTCCAAATGATAAGATCGAATCCTTATTCAAAACCTAAAACTGACCAAAAAACACAATCGGGTCCGCGCCTCGGAACCCGATAAAACTCACAATCTGACAACTCATTCAATTACGAGTCCAACCATACTAGTTCCACTCAAATCCGACTCCAATTCGATGTTCAAAACTCAAAAATGTATATTAGAAAACTTTAGGCCAAACCCCTAATTTCTCTTTAAAATTCATCAACTAATTGCCAAAAAAAAAAAAAAAAGATAGATTCGTGAAATAAGATAAAAACCAAGTGTAGAATACTTACCTCAATCCTTGTGATGAAATTTGCTCCAAAAATCGCCTCAATCCGGGTCCCACATCTCAAAATATGATAAAAGAACCAAAAACCTCGATTTGAAGCCTCTGCCCAGCACTTTCTGCATTTGCGAACAAATAGTCCCATATGCGGTAATTGTTTCACTTCTACGACCACAACTAATCATCTGGCTCGCACCTGCAGAACAATTTCTGCTTCTGCGCACTCATAGGTGCAACTCCTCCTCCGCATCTTCGATGAACTCCTTCCAAGCCTGCTACGCTTCTGCGGCCGATTGTCCGCATTTGCAGACTCGCATCTGCGCCCATTCTTCCGCAGATGATGCGGAAACACCAGAACCAGAAAATCTTCAGCAATGAAACATGAAATAAAAATGATCTAAACCTCGTACGAATCTCATCCGGGACACTCGAGACCCTGTCCAAATATACCAACAGGTCCAATAACATAACACAGACCTACTCGAGGCCTCAAATCACGCATAACAACATCTAAACAACGAATCGCATCTCAAATCGAATTTAATGAACTTTGAACTTTCAATTTCCAAAACTCGCTCCGAAATATATCAAATCATCCCGGAATGAACCCAAATATTGCACACAAGTCCCAAATTACATAACAAAGCTATTCTAGTTCTCGGAACTCAAATTTGAATCCGATATCCTCAAAGTCGACCCTTGGCCCGCACCTCGGAACCCGATAAATTTCACAAAACCTGAACACCCATTCCGATACGAGCTCAACCATACAAATATTACCAAATTATGATACCATTTGGTCCCTCAAATCATCATTTTTTATTTTGAAAGTTTTACAATTTTTCCCAAATTTTTCACTTTGATTCTCACCATTTTGATGTTAAAACTCAAATAAAATCATGAAGTATACTTAGAAATTAATAGGGCACTTACCCAATGATTGTATATGAAATTTCTCTATCAAAATCACCCACTCTCGGGCCTAGGATTCAAAAACATCACAAAATGAAGAAAATACCCGAATTACACAGCTGAAAACAAGCTGCAGATGTTGCATTTGCGATCCAGGGTTCGCAATTGCGAGCCCTCGCAAAAGCGAAGAAGACTTCGTAATTGCGAACAAGAACACGTCTGGATAAGGTCGCATTTGCGACAAAAAGTTCTCAATTGAGAACTGGGCATCGCAATTGCGATATAAATATTCGCAATTGCGACCACACCGTCGTAATTATGATACGGACCTAATAATTCAATAAAACTGAATTTAGAGCTCATTTTCTTAATATGGTACCATTTATGCTTGAAGAAATAACGACAAAGCATAAAAACAAGCGCAACACAACCTAAACCTATTTGAAACTCACCCAAGCCACGCGAGACCTCGTCCGAACATACCAACAAGTCCCGTAACATAACACGAACCTACTCGAGGCCTCAAATCACATTAAATAACTTCGGAATTATGAATCGTGCCAAGAATCAAACTTACGAACTTTCAAATCCTCCAACTAAACTCGTGTCGGAACCTATCAAATCAACCCTGAATGACGTCTAATTTTGCAGGCAAGTCCCAAATGACATAACGGAGCTTTTACAACTCTCAGAATCGCATTCTGACCCTGATATCACCAAAGTCAACTATTGGTCAAACCTCTCCACCTTCCAAACTTCAACTTTTCCAACTTTTGCCGAAATGCTTCAAATCACCCTACGGACCTCCAAATCCAAATCCGAACGCACGCCTAAGTTCAAAATCACCATACAAAGTTGTTGAAATCACCCAAAACTCATTCCGGAGCCGTTTACACGAAAGTCAAATTTTGATCAACTCTTACCGCTTAAGCTTCCAAAACTAGAATCATTCTTCCAATTTGACTCCGAATCATCCGGTAACTGAGCTCGACCACGCACGCAAGTCAATACACATAATACGAAGATTCTCAAGACCTTATGCCACCGAACGGGACTTAAATTAAAACGACTGGCCGGATCGTTACACACCTCCAAATGTGCCCCTTCTCCCCCCCCCCCCCCCCCCTCCAAATACCCAACATTTTTATCTCTCTATTTTCTTTAAGAATTCAATTATTCTTTTAAAAATCACAAAAATCCAAATGAACTCATGTGTTGTTATACTTTTTCATAATAACGTTGAAATTTGAGCTTCATAACTAAAAAGAAAATACTCGTTTTCTTGTTGAAACAAAACAAAAGTACTCTTTCTACAAAATGAAAAGAAAGTACTCATTTTATTAAAATAAAAGAAAATACCTTTTCTGCATCATGAAAAGAAAGTGCTCTTTTTTGCTGAAATAAAAGAAAATAATTTTTCTACAACATGAAAATAAAGTATTCATTATGTTAAAAATAAAATACGTTTTCTACATCATGAAAAGAAAGTACTTATTTTGTTAAAATAAAAGAAATTACATTTTCTACGTCATGTAAATAAAGTACTCATTGTGTTGAAATGAAAAAAAATACTTTTTGTACATCATAAAAAAGAAAATATCCAGTTTGTTTAATGAAAAAGAAAATACTTAGTCTACAACATGAAAAGAAAATACTCTAAATAATATTTCTATTTAGGGTGGGCTGGGAAATTCGAGGGTAGGGTAGGGTGGGGTTGGGGGTGGGTAGGAAATTCTAATTTTATTATTTTGATCTTTGTTAGTATTATAAGATAAACAAATATCAAGTAAAGTTCTAAATCTAAATTGAGGAAAGATATCATTAGGAATGAATTGACATTTATTCCAAAACATAAGACAAGAAGCAACATGGGTAAAAAAACAAAATTCATCATCATAAACTATTCTAGAATGATACTTATGAAAAATAAAAATAAAATTTGTTGTTATATATGTGAATACATATGCTTGTTTAAAAGTTGAGAATGTTACAAAGATTTTGGTCAATGTGGGCGGGTTGGGTTACAACCCATTTTTAGCCGATCTTCACCCAACCTATCTGATCTTAACCCAAGTGAACTTTGGGTAGGGTTGTGCAATGGCCCATTTAATGAGTCAGCCCATCTTGACCAGCCCAAATACAGCTCAAACAACCCATTTTCCACCCCTAGGGATAATCATCCTTATCTATATTATTATAAAAGCATGAATAAATGTTCGATTACAAAAATAACCTTTTAATATTAAGCATAATAACTCACAATAAAAGGACATAATCAGAATTTTAGACATTAGCCTTGTAATCCTATTAGTATTAGGACATAATACTATACGTTAGGAATCCTACATGATTATCTTTAGGTATTCTATTAGTGTAATTAATTTTTGAGCATATATTAGACTTGTAATCCTATTACTTTTATAGCTTGTTTGGATGGTTGTTACATATCGTTTCATAATGTATCGTATCGTATCGTATTGTATTGTATTATATTGTATCGTTTGATGAATACAATATTTGGATAGATTGTATTGTTTGCCGTTGTTTCATGATATCATGCACCAGCAATATGAAGAATAAATTTGTAATATTATAAAGAAAAATTTATGATACAGGATAAATTTATTATATAAAAGGTAGGGTAAATGATAAAATAAATGTTGAATCAAGGCACTGCATGGTTTTGAAGATTGACAAATGCCAACTCAGTTGAACCAGGTCCATCAGGGCAAACATAGTCAAACAGACCCATTGGCACGAGAAGCGTCCATGCACAGGAGATAAACATTATCTGTGAACTAAGAGGTTATCTAGAACTAAGAGGTTATCTCCTAAGCGAAAAGGTTACAAATTGATAAGAAGATGGAGTTTGATTTTAGGTAGGACAGAATCGAGATCAAGGAAGTTGAGATAAACTCAAACTCTTCCACCAAGGAAGAGTTGTATTAGAACTAAACGACAATGTCTCAACTACTGATTCTATAAAAGGTTGAAGCATTCCTGCTGAAAAAACAACGCACAAACACAGAAGTGAAACAAGAACTGAAAGCAAAATTACAAAAGAAATTTGGCAAGCAGAATACTTGTGCGACACAAAAGCAACTTGAACTAGCTAGAAGAACCAGTTCCATTTGTTGTCTTTTAAGTCTAGTTGTTTGTAGTAGGTGATTACATATTGTATCTTTCAGCTTTATCAAGAAGCAATTGTAATAGGTACACACTGTTCAAGTTAGGGGTAACTGTAAGTTTGTCACAAATAGCTAAAGGCTAGTTTTCCACAAAGGAATTAGAGTTAGTCCTTAGGTTTACAAAAGAGTTTATTTTGTAATTGTTTTTTGGCTCGTTGACATGGTGAAGAGTTTGGAAAAATCCTACTGAGAAGTAGGTCATGGTTTTTTCACATTGAGCCAGGTGTTTTTCCACGTAAAAATTGATGTGTTCTTTAGATTTTACAATTACTTTTCCGCAAACTGTATAAGTTGGAACACCAAGAAGAACCAAGTTCTTCTATAAAACGACAGCACTCGAAAATTGGACACCATACAAATCACCCCCTCTTCTTGTGTGGTATTGACGTATAAAACATCAATTGGTATCAGAGAGGGTTATCCTTGAAAAGGCTAACACCTTGGAAAAGATCAAAATGAGTGCACCACCTGGAAACTGGGAGGGTCAATCAACTGCAAGGCCACCACTCTTTAATGGCCAGTATTACTCCTGGTGGAAGAACGGGATGAAAGATCACCTGATTAGATAAGACTATGAACTTGGGGACATAGTCACTGATGGTCCTCTAGCCACCATGAAGAAGACTGCTG
>ML360258.1:12172-33365 GCA_005239505.1 Nicotiana paniculata | reverse complement strand
GGAGTCTCACTACTAACATCCCTCACAAAGTCCAGATAAGACTCACACCCCTTCCTAATCATATGATGAGCCTTCAAAAAGGAAATCACCCGGCTAGGCACATACTCCACCGAACCTCTCCGCTCAATCCTTGGCAATTCGGGCATCGCTAAGGTCATGGTCTTGGCGTGACAGTCGAGAACCGCATGGTATGGAGATATCCAATCCATGCCTAAAATCACATTGAAGTCAACCATGCTAAGTAATAATAGATCTAGTGGGGTCTCCCAACCCCCAATAGATATAATACAAGACCGGTACACCTGGTCTACCACAACAGTATCCCCCACCGGAGTTGACGCATGAGCAGTTGAAAACAAGGACTCACGGGGTGTATCCAAGAAATGTGCAAAGTATGAAGAAACATATGAATACGTAGAACCGCGATCAAATAATACTGCAGCATCCTGGTGACAAACTGATATAATACATGTAATCACTGCATCTGAAGCTATGGCATTTGGTCTGCCCGGAAGTGCATAGAAACGGGCATCTCCTCCACCTGACCGACTTCCCTCTCTGGAGCGTCCTCTGACTGACTGACCTCCACCCCTGGCTGCCTGAGCGGGTGGTGTAGAAACTGGTGCTGAAACTGGATCCTGGTTCCTGTGCTGAAATGAACTACTAGAAAGGCGGGGACAATACCTATTGATGTGACCCGAATCCCCACACTCGAAACAACCTTTACCAACAATTGGTGATGGGGACTGAAGGGAACCCTGGGACCAGGGTAGCTGCTAGAAGAACCATGTGCTGAGGAACGCTGAACCGATGGTGGCCGGGATGAGCTCTGGCTGGAAGTGCACTAGATGAGGAACGGTCCGGATGAGAGCTACGGGGACCATGTCCTGATGAAGCACCACTGTAAGCTGAACGGGCTGGCAGAGGAGGCCTGAATGGTCTGCCTCTACTGTGCCGAGACTGACCTCCTGAGTGATCACCACTATAATTACCAAAAACTCGAGGCCTCTTGGCCTCTCTCTCAACACGCTTCTGCCAGATCACTGACTCAATCTCCCTGGCTATGTCAACTACCTCCTCAAAAGAAGCACCACATACCCTCTCCCTGGTCAGAAAAACCCGTAGCTGGTAAGCAAGACCATCAACAAATCTCCGAATCCTCTCCCTGTCTGTGGAAACTAGCCAGATGGCATGACGGGCTAACTCGGAGAACCTCATCTCATACTGCGTCAAGGTCATGTCTCCCTAACGCAACTGCTCGAACTCTCTGCGCAGCTCCTCTCTACGAGACTGTGGTATATACTTCTCCAGAAAGAGAATGGAGATCTGGTGCCATGTAAGGGGCGCTGCATCAGCGGGTCCACGCCTCTCATAGGCCTCCCACCAAGCAAGTGCAGCTCCTAAAAACTGGAATGTAGTGAATGGAACCCCGCTGGCCTCTAATATCCCTGTGGTACGTAGTATCCTTTGACACTTGTCCAAGAAGGCCTGAGCATCCTCGCACTATGTACCCCTAAAAGTCAGAGGCTGGAGTCTGCTGAACCTCTCCAACCTACGCTGCTCATCATCAGCTAAATCTAGGACCACATAATCCTATACCGGAGCAATCTGTTGCACTGGGGCTGCCCCAGGTGTCTGAAGTCCCTGGGTGACCTGCTCAGGTGTCCGGGCAGCTGGAGTCTGGATGCCTCCCCTGGCCTGAGAAGTAGTAGCAGTAGTGGACATAGCGACGACCTGTGCCAAGCTGGTGCACACTGTCAAAACTTGGCTAGGGTCTCCTGAAGACCCAGAATCACAATGGGAACTGCTGGTGCCTGAGTGCCTCGCTGGAATCTCAGCTGCGGGGACCTGCTCCTGAGTAATGGGATGGTCCACAGGTGCTGCCCCGGCTGCTGTGGAGGCTGCACCCCTCCCTCTGCCACGATCGAGACCACGGCCTCAACCTCGGGCTAGTCCTGCTGGGATCTGGTCACCACTATCATTAGCACGAGTCCTCACCATCGGTGAGATAATGAAAACAACAGAAGTTTAGTTTTAGAGTTCAACAGAGTCGCACCACAAAATTCAAAGAATGTGAGATTTTTCCTAAAGGTTCTGCAGCCTCTCGAAGATAAGTACAGACGTCTCTGTACCGATCCGCATGACTTTACTAAACCTTCTCATGACTGGTGAGACCTATTTAACCTAGGCTCTGATACCAACTTGTCACGACCCATTTCCGGAGTCGTGATGGAGCCTGTTGTGGAACCAGGCAAGCCACCCATTTTATCTAACTAAATACAATTTCCCATAAAATTCTCCTTTTAACAAATTCTGAAAATAATAATAATAATAATAATAATAATACTAATAATAATAATAATAATAATAATAATAATAATAAATCCAATATTTTTGGGAAAACCAATTTATGAAATCAAAAGACCAAATCCTACTAACCCCGGATCCAGTGTCACACAGTCATGAGCTGTTAATACTTAATAGAATCAAAGAAATGACTAACATAGTTTGAAAATAAATACGACAGGTAAAAAGAAAAATGAAGACGAGATCACGATCGCCAGCTGCTACCTCGTCAACTCTGATGAAACTGTTGTGCTCCCTGACCCGAGCTAAATTCTGTTGTACCTGTATCTGCACACAAGGTGCAGGGGGTAACGTGAGTACACCAACTCAGTAGTAACGCAACCAAACTATGGGCTGAGAGGTAGTGACGGGCTAAACCTCCGACAATTCAAACAACAGTATATAAATTGGACATGACAGTAATATATCAGGAAATTAACACGATGGATCAAGATATGTCTGTAACTCTGCATACTATCATGAATGCATATAGAACCAAGAATAATGTATACTCAGTAATCACTCTCTCATAAGGTGGTCAACTCAGTACTAGAATACGACCTTCCGACCCAAGGAAGTCCATCCCGAATATTACATAAACACAAGTGACACAGTCACCAAGTACTGAGGAAAAAGGTCGATCCAGCCCCCACAGAGAAATCCATCTCTGGAACATAATAACCACGGAGAAATCCATCTCCGGAACAGAATACTCGGACAAATCCATGCCCAGGGAAATCCATCCCTCAATATCTGTGCCCTCACTAGGGGTGTATAGACTCCGGAGGGGCTCCTTTCAGCCCAAGCTCCATATCAAGCCAACAAAGGCATGATTTCAAGATCGCTACTATGTGCAGTCCAACCTCATAACTATCTCAAAACCAGGCTCCAAGCCTCACTCAGTCAGTACCTTCCAGTCTCTCTTACAATGCTCTAACATATGAAAATCAGCTCAAAACAATGACGATATAGAATATAGCAACTTATGAGACTGAGGCATGAAACATATACTATAACCGGACTAAGTACATGAAAGCAATAATCACAGATAGAGACAGCAATAATCGACCATTCCGGTCTAAACACATCGGCATGAAGCCTTAACATTTATACTTAGCATGATTTCTATTTCGTTCAAGGTAATTACCACCTTCACAGTAGAATATTAGTCTGGGGTAACCAGTAGACAATGCCATGGGATGAGCCAGGATACAAAATATTCGGTAAACGCCCGCATGCCCGTCACTTGGTAAGTGCGTCACTATAATTAACAGCAAATATCACATAGTTTGGGGTTTCGAACCCTACGTTCCAAGTTTGGAAGCGTTACTTACCTCAAAATCAGCTAATACACTACACCGCAATGCCCTTGCCTCTAAATTCGGCCTCCGAGTGCTCCAAATCTACCAACAATCAGATGTGTATCATTATAATATTCTAGGGAACTAATCCCAATCGAAATGTATCAAAATACTCAAAAATTTCGAAATTGGTCAAAACCCGACCCCGGGCCCACGTCCCTAAATTCAGAAATTTTTATACCAAACTGTTCCTTGTCATCTCACGAGTCCGTACATATAAATAACGCTAAATTCGGAGTCCAAATGACCCCTCAAATCACCATTTTATGATTCTTAATCCCAAGCCCTAATCACCCAAATTTACACTGATTTTTCCCTAATTTCCACCATAAATCCGACCTTTAACCACATATAAACGCGTTTAGAGTCCAAAAATCTTGCCTTGATGAAGAACTATCAAATTCCCTCTTCAAAACCCTTCCAAAAGCTTCAAATCCGGATGAAATATTGAGAAAATGGCTAAAATTCGCGAAGACACGTTTTTGTACCTTTTGTCCAGTGGGTCCGCACCTGCGACCACTTACACAAACCTGCGGAACCACACCTGCGGATCCCAGGTCGCACCTACAGAAAAATCCTAAGGCCTCAAATCCCGCACCTACGATTGACCTCCCGTACATGCGGCCTCGCAAGTGCGGCAATTACCTCGCACCTGCGGAAATCCCCTCACTTGACCAACTTCCGCACCTGCGGTGCCACGGCCGCTCCTGCGGGACTGCACCTGCGGCTCCCCATCCGCAGGTGTGAAAACACCAGTAACAGAACCTCAACAGTGTCAAAATCATTCCAAACTCCTCGTTGATCATCTGAAACCATCCCGAGCCCCTCGGGACCCCAACCAAAGTTACCAACACATCCCATAACATCATTCAAACTTAGTTGCGCTCTCAAAACACCAAAACTAACATCAAAACACCAAATTTACATCGGATTCAAGCCTAAGAACTTTAGAATTTCTAAAATCGTCCAACGATACGAAACTATACAAAACAACTCCGATTGACCTGAAATTTTGCAGATATCCAAAATCACAATACAAACCTGTTCCAACTGTCGGAATTCCATTCCGACCCCGATAGCCTATTTTCCACTGCCGTCCGGAAATCACCAAAAACTAGCTTTCGGCAATTCAAGCCTAATTCTACACCGGACGTCCCAAAGTTATTCTGAGCACACTCCTAAGTCCCAAATCACCTAACGAAGCTATTCGAACCATAAAATCCGCATTCCGAGGTTGTTTGCCAATAAGTCAACTCTTAGTTGACTTTTCTCATTTTAAGGCTATTCTTAAGGACTAAGTGACTGAATTATCATATAACCATTCCGATTTCAAGCCTATCAACTCTAACACATCATAATAGAATAACCAATCTATAACAAGTCAATAACAGTAATTATAATGCAGGTTTTTTTTTTTAACGACAGACCGGGTCGTTACAAATTCGGTTAAAATTGAGTATGTCTGATTTTATAGGCTCGAGGGGTTGCCTCGAGAATAAGCTCATAACGGACCGAGCTCGAGCTCGAGCTCGAAGACATGACGATCGAAGTGCTCTCTGAAGATCGAGACCGAGCATGATCAATCTCAAGTGAGGCATAGTAACGGAATGACGAGATATTAGCAACCAGTCGAAGATCACGGTGAAAATTACGGGGCAGATTGGATCAGGCGGTTATTGATACCAATCATGGGATTTGTTTCCGTTATAAGAGTTGTACCTTTTTTAGGATTTCTCTACTATATAAAGTAGGACCCCATTCATTTGTAAATACATTACATTCACTGAAAATAATATATACACTGCTCTCTATTTACTCATTATTCACTATTATTCTTTACTGTTCTCACTGCTTGATCTCGAGGCTATTCCGAATCGAGGTCGATACATTGCCACAACATTGGTTTGGTTTATTTTGTCTTTCAATTTATCTATTTTATTCATCATTTATTAATTAATATTGAGTCAAATCACGTTTCCTTAAAATCATAATACAAATTTAATTGTTATTCGAATTTCGAGGTAACAATTATGTATTCATTAGATTGCTATGAATATGGGGTGCCAATAATTTTTATCCTTCAACACTTACCTTTACCTGTATGTGAGATTAATTGTTGAAATGATTAGCCATATTTGTGAATTATTAATTCAGACACGCGACAGCGTGTTATTGCTATACTATTCACATTATTACATACCTGTCTTTCGAGTGGGGGCAAGTTGCACTATCGTTAGAATTTAATTTGCCTACCTAATCAAATTATTTTAAACTCCACTATTTAAATGTTAAGAGTTGACTACTAATCAAAATTTAGGATGATTAGTTGGGTTCAAGAGTATAATCCTTATTACCAGTTGTCTTGAAAAAATCAATTGTGTTTTTGCTTTTGTAAATACGTTTTAACCCATTATACCTTAGATAGATACTTAGATACGTTGTAGAATTTAATTAGCTCTCTTTTACACATCAGTCTCGCTTATATACACGTTCCTAAGTTTAGGACCGGATATGAGGTATGTGTTAAATTGGCACACATAAGAAGATGTTAAAGTGCCTAATAGGACTAACTTAAGTGTTAAAGTGAAAAGTAATGCCAAGTATAAGTGTCCGCTTGTGTATTAGGTCGTACTTTTACTTTTTGTTCACCTTTTGGTCCATAATCGTATTTAATATTATCTTTCGGTCTAAAACTACTCCACGATTAACGGAATATTGTGTGAACCCTATTTAATGTGTTGGCATAATTATTTCATTGTGGCACCTCAATCACGATTTGATTTCTACTCGCCCCAATCCCAAATTTTTTGGACCAAACCTGTTCTTCAATTCACGAGAGTGATGCTCCGTTAAAGTTAATCACGTGCTTCGAGAAAAAAATAATTTTATTATTTTTTATATTATTTTTATAATCGTACATTGTCTCGTGGAATCAAGGAATTTTTTAAGAGACTCTTTGTTATCAATATTGAGTTGGAATGGCTATCTTTTAATTGATTATTTGGTGCCACCGTATGCTTTTCCTGAAAGCGTTTGTTAGGAGTACTTATGATTTTGAGGAGAGCGCAACCAAAGCCAATGTCTTTTCTTGTTTTTTCCTTTTAGCTGACAGGTGATGTCAACTCATTATGATTGAATTCTAAATAAATACAATTACGCGAACAAATACAGTTAATATATATTGTAATCGTAACGCATTTGAATATAAATGATACAAGTTAGTAATTTGAATAGTAGCTACAAATAGTAATTAGACAAATATAATTATTAGGCTCTAAACTATAGCGATTTATGAAAATTCTTCATAAATCAATTGTAATGAAGGTGGGTTATGACTCTGCCAAGCATTCTAACAAACAGTAATAGTGCATTAATTTCCCTAGAACATGGGGGAATTTTGGTGTGCAGGCATGTTTTTCCTCTCAAAATGTCCGCCCTAAATCATTTCCATATTGCACAAAGAAATTTTATCCAATTTATTTTACAAGGAATTGCATTATCCGGTAAAAATTGCACGGGACGCTTTATTTGGTCGCCCCCATTTAACCTATACTCATTTTTTTTAACTTTTAATTTGTACCCACTTTTTAAATAACTTCAGCCCCCTTTCTCCTCCTCCTTCTCCTCCTCCTCCTCCTTCTTCTTCTTCTTCTTCTTCTTCTTCTTCTTCTTCTTCTTCTTCTTCTTCTTCTTCTTCTTCTTCTTCTTCTTTCTTCTTCTTTCTCCTGCTGTTGTTGGTGCTGCTATGGAACTTCAGTTCATGGTATGATTGTCATAAATATGTTTATCAGAGCTAAAGTTCGCCAGTTACAAAATAAAAACTTCAGCTCTAGAGCTGAAGTTCGCCAGTTACAAAAACAAACACCTTCAGCTCTAGAGCTGAAGTTCACCAGTTACAAAACAAAAATTCGCCAGTTACAAAAATAAAAACTTCAGCAATTACAAACAAAAGATTTGCGTTAAGACGTGCACAAGTTAACCAAAAAATTCAGCAAATAAAGAACAAAACTTCAGCTACTTCAGCTCTAGAGCTGAAGTTCGCCAGTTACAAAACAACAACTTCAGCTCTAGAGCTGAAGTCCGCCAGTTACAAAAACAAAAACTTCAGCTCTAGAGCTGAAGTTCGCCAGTTACAAAACAAAAATTTCAGCTCTAGAGCTGAAGTTCGCCAGTTACAAAAACAAAAAGCAATTACAAACAAAAGCTTTGCGTTAAGACGTGCACAAGTTAAACAAAAACTTCAGCAAATAGAGAACAAAACTTCATCTACTATACTTAAGTATATCAATTACAAATAAAAACTCCAGCACACTTGGTTCAGCACACTTGCTACTTCAGGCACGTCTACTAGAATGCTAAAGTTTTGCGTGATTGCCTTTGCTACTTCAGCCCCGCATGCTGAAGTTATGCGAAAAAGCGGGTACACTTGCAATTCTTTTTGCAAAGCAGGTACAAGTTAAAACGTGACACAAAAAGCGGGTATAGATGCAAATGCTCCTATTATCTGAATTGAAATGCAGCCCAAAACAAAGAAAGACTGCAACCCAACACTAGCAATGGATCTTTATTTTAGGGGAGAAATTCAAAAATAGCCAGATTTACAAGGGGTCATTCAAAAATAGCCACAGTTTCAAAAGTAATCGAATTTAGCCACTTTTCATGTAAAGATAAATCTGAACAAAAACATTGTTCAAAATTCGAAAAATACTCCAGCATAAGTATACTGGAACTCCAGCATATTATACTAGAGTTCCAGTAAAATATACTGGACTTCTAGCATAATATACTAGAGTTCCAGTATAATATACCGGTCCATCATAATATCCTGGAAGTTCAGACATAGGTGCTCCAATCTCTAGTATATTATGCTGGAACTTTTCGCGGTTGGAGTTCCAGCATAATATGCTGGAAGTTCATATACAGGTGAGCTGATCTCCAGTATATTAAGCTGGATCGATCTCTGTTGCAGCAAAATAGTGGCTATTTTTCAACGACTTTACAAATGCTGGCTATTTTTCAATGACCAGTGTGAAAATTGGCTAGCTCGTGCTATTTTTACTTATTTTAATATTTCCTTTCACACTGTAATACTAAAACAATCTTAGTTATGCTTTGCTCTGACATAAATTTTCATAAACCACTATAATTTAGAGTTTAATAACTATAGTTTACCTAATTATCATCCGCAACTACTGTTCAATTGTTATTCACTTGTATTCAAATGCGCAACGAATACAACATGTGTCAAATGTATTCAATCGCACAACAAATTCAACATGTATCCACTTCGCACAATTGTATCCATTCGTGCAACGAATAAAATATGTATCAATTGTAACCAGTGTGAAATACAAGGATGTATACAAAGGATACAATTTGTATCAACTGTATACATGGGTGTATACCAAGGATATAACATGTATAACCTATATTTGTATCGACTGTATTTGTTCGCGCAACGAATTTAACTATGGCGAAATACATAAATGAAAAAAAATAAAATGTTCTTATTGGGAATCGAACTCAAGACCTTCACTAACTCATGAATTTGCTATAAGATTCAAATATAGCTACGAATAATAAATTTGCTGAAAGTATAACTACGAACACCTGCCAATGGCCCTGCCAAAACCTTGCTCAATTGCTTAGAACCATGTGGCTTTGTAAATTATTAATCTAGAGAATCCTGAATCGAGATGATGGCCAATGCACCCAAAAAATGGCGCGGAGGACCATCTGTGGCTTAGACGGGAGATCACGTATGAAGAATGAGAATCTGAATAATACAGCCCCTGATCCCGACGACTTCCCGGCTGCCTTCTGCCAAAGGATGTGGCAGTTTCGACTCTTTCTCTATTTTAAAAATAGAAAAAAGAAAAAGAAGCCAATTTTATTCTATGAACCCCTTCTACCAGATTACTTTACTGACTGTAATTCAACGTCACAGCGTGGCAGTGCTAAAATATTCACATGAGTACATCTCTTCCGAATAAGATATTTGGAATAAGTTGGATTATTGACTGAAAATGGAGTTCTCTACCTAATTGAGTTTTTCTTTTAAAAAATTTCGTCAATTTAATTAGATCTAATTCATGTGAACATATATAAATATTATTGACGACCAGTGAAACAATTTAGACAAATTAATTAGATAATGTTTACTCGCTGCTATTGGCTTACTATACAAGGGGGAAAAAGAAGTTATCAGGAATAGTTAAAAACAGTAACCTTCGGCTAGAATGTTTTATAAGATTTTGTCACGACCTAATTTTTTCCTTCGTTGGGTATCGTGATGAAACTTAGTCTTAAGGACTATGTAATCCTAATATTAATTAAACATAAATCATAATATCAAAGTTTTAAATGTTTTTTGAAATAACTATCTATTCTTTGAACATCTTCCCAAAATTCGGCGAGTACAAGTCATAACCTTTAAGGAATTTACACTAAAATCTTTAATTACTAGTGTTCGGAATGAATACAACAATGTATGAACAAAATATAAGAAGGTGACCGAAACTGCGAACGCTGGAGCGGTTTTACCTTGAGTCTCCACTACAGCAACCGCGCTGCTAATAATCACTTGGTCGGCGATGCGAAAACCTGGAATCTGCACAAAAATGTGCAGAAGAGTAGGATGAGCACACCACAGCGGCGCTTAGTAAGTATCAAGACTAACCTCGGTGAAGTAGTGACGAGGACTAGTCAACACACCACTGGTCTAACAAAATAAACTGACATGAATATAGAAATAAACGAACACTTCATCTATCTAAGAATTCATTGGTGAATTTACAACAATGACAGTATAATGCGGAAGGAAAATTACATAAATTAACCAATGGAACAGTATAAAAATACACAGAAAGATGGACAATAAAGTAAACCAACGCGGAAGAAAAAAACCCACAACACATAGAAAACACTTATAACTCGACTCTGCGTAAGTTTGTTCACATCAGGCCTTAGCCACTAAATCAATCAACTGATGGAAACCTTTAAAACAACAGTTCATATTGAAAACTTTGAAGATATAATCATTTTAGTATAGAAAGATTTCCTTTGAAACATACTCTCTCTAAATGTGTATATATATGTACCTTTAATAAAGAGAAATGCTCAGAACATAGTTTCTTTCAAAATATGTAATTTTTCAAATATACCTTCCCAATAAATGACTTCCAAATAGCATTTTCTGCAAGACAATTGCTTTTCAAGTATATTTTTAAAATAAAAATTCTTCAGACATAATCCCCTTCGAAACCATTACTCTTTCAATGATACTTCTCAGTAAAATCTCTTGATCAAAATCTCCTCAAGATTTATCTACCGGAACTCAGTCCGTAACTCAGAAATTGCCATGCAGCACAGGAGAAATATCAAATCTTGTCAATAAATGCAGTAAGAGATCAGTAGGAATATCCAAA
Source organism: Nicotiana paniculata (assembly GCA_005239505.1). Taxonomy (NCBI): domain Eukaryota; kingdom Viridiplantae; phylum Streptophyta; class Magnoliopsida; order Solanales; family Solanaceae; genus Nicotiana; species Nicotiana paniculata. The sequence goes on along the minus strand of ML360258.1, from coordinate 22,231 downwards.
TTTAAAACAACGGAATAAAATGCAAAGACAAGTGCACGACATCACCCTTCGTGCTTTTACTCTCATCCTCACCAAAACAAGTGTACGGCATCACCCTTCGTGCTTTTACTCTCATCCTCACCAAAACAAGTGTACGGCATCACCCTTCGTGCTTTACTCTCATCCTCACCAAAACAAGTGCACGGCATCACCCTTCGTGCTTTACTCTCATCCTCACCAAAACAAGTGCACGGCATCACCTTTCGTGCTTTACTCTCATCCTCACCAAAACAAGTGCACGGCATCACCCTTCGTCCTTTTACTCTCATCCTCACAATAAATAAATAGATGCGGCACGGTATTATCCTTCGTGCTTTAATATCATAACATGGCACGACATTATCCTTCGTGCTTTAATATCATAACATGGCACGTCATCACACTTTGTACTTTTACACTCTCATCCTCACAATAAATGAATACTAAATACACGACATCACCCTTCGTGCTTTACACTTTTCCTCACCCAAACAATATCAAGAACAACATTTTGGCAAGGAAAAACTAACAATATGAACCATAAATCACCACATCCCGGCAATGGAGTCAACAATACAAACAATATCATTAACAGCATAACCAGTAATAGAAACCACAACATCCCGGCAAAGGAGCAACAATACAACAATATCATTAACATCATAAACAGTAATAGAAACCATCACATACCGGCAAGGGAGTCAACAATACAAACCTTATCATCAATAGCATAAACAGTAATAGAAACCATAACATCTCGGCAAGGGAAATAACTATAACCAATCTCACCTAAACAGTTAACTTCAGGAATAAAACTCAGCTTAGACAAAGGCCCAGTAATACACAACATCAAGGGAATATCAACAACATAAATGTTTATCAACTAGACCTAAGTAGCACTTAAGGGAAAAATCATATAATTCACAATGTAAGACTCACGAGCATGCTTGACACTCAAGAACAGATGTTCCAACTACGGCTAAACAACTACAAGGCTAGATGACACTAATTATAGTCAATTAGGCAGTGTAGGAAGAAAGTGTAGCATGATGATAGGAGAGGTAAAATAATCAGTTAGGTCAATTAAGATCAAATAGACAACGAAGGAATCCAAAAGCAAGAAATTCTAATTTAAGCAGGAAAGGATGAAATTAGCAATTAAGGACTCAAATGTAATAATTACAATTCATACACAAGTGCTACAAGAACCTACGGATCCTAAAAGGGCAACCTGCTTGCAAATAAGTCTGTGTACACACTTGTCACCTCGCACACACTGGCTACAACCAACAAAGAAGACTCAATCCTAAGGGGTAGTTCCTCCACACAAGGTTAGGCAAGATACTTATCTCAAAGATGACAACTCAGTACCCAAAAGTGGACTTCTAGGGCAAAAAGACCTCCGGACGGCTCATAATTAACTAAAATAACTTCAAAGTTCACATAAAACGTATAAGGAGTGATTCCGAATAATAAAATTTCAATCTTTACAAAATTATGAAAATCGACCCTAAAGTCGACCCCCGGGCCCGCACCTCGGAACCCAACAAATTTTTACAAAGTCCGATTACCTATTTCGATACGAGTTCAACCATACTAAATTTATCAAATTTCGATACCATTTGGTCCTTCTAATCATGATTTTTTATTTAGAAGTTTTCTTTCAAAACCCACATTTTTCTCAACCCAAAACAAAAATTAAATGACAAAAACAAGAACTAATTCATGAAATATAATTAATTCTAGTGGAAGAACACTTACCCATTCGATTTGCTCGAAAATCCCCAAAAATCGCCCCTAAATCTGAAGTCCAAAGCTCAAAATGTGAAGAAAATGGCTAACCCTCGTTTATAAAAATTTTCCCAGGACATCCGCACCTGCGACCACTTAACCGCACCTGCGCAATCGCAGGTGCGAAACACAAACCGCACCTGCGCTCATACCCACACCTGTGCCACTGCATCGCCTCTGCGGAGGCCGCACCTCCGCCCCAAAGTTCTGCATCTGTGGAGGCTGCCCAGTACGCTTATTCTCGCACCTGCGTGCTCTTTACCGTACCTGCGAAGCTCGCACCTGCAGTCCCCTATCCACAGGTGCGACCACACCAGAATAGCAGCACCAGCTGCATTTCCAAACTTCAAGCCTTCCGATAACCGTCCTAAACCATCCCGAGCCCCTCGGGACCTCAACCAATTACACCAATAGGTCACATACCAATGCATGAACTTAGTCGAACTTTTGGAACACCCAAAACAACATTAAAACACCAAATAAATCGCGGATTCAAGCCAAGAATTTCTAAACATCAAAAATACGCCAACGATGCCAAAAGCAACCCAAACCACATCCGGATGACCTGAAATTTTGCGCACACATCACAAATAGCACAACGGACTTACAACCATTCTCGGAATTTCATTCCGAGCCCGATATCAAGATTTCACCTATCGGTCGAAATCGCCGAAATTCAAACTTTCGCCAAAATACCTCAAATCACTCTACGGACCTCCAAAACCAATTCCGGACGCACGCCTAAGTCCAAAATCGTCATACGAAGCTGTTGACATTAACCAAAATTCATTCCGAGTCCGTTTACACAAAGGTCAAACCTCTGGTCAACTCCCATCCCTTAAGCTTCCAAAACTGAAATTTTTCTTCCAATTCGACTCCGGATTATCCGGTAACTGAATCTAACCACGCACACAGGTCGATATACACAATGTGAAGTTGTTCAAAACCTTACGCCGCCGAACGGAGCTTAAATTCCCGAAACGACCGGTGGGGTCGTTACATATTTTTATCATTTTGAAATAATAAATATTAAACTACCCCACATCTTCTTCGTGCATGTGTGCTAATTTTATGTGTTGTTGACCCTATTTTATTTGCCTAGTTTTTAGTATTATTATTATAAATGAATTACTCATCCTATCCAAAATTTGCTTCAGTCAAAATGGATTGGATTAAGACGGATTGGACTAACAAGATTAATGTTTTTTTGGTATTTTTACACTGTGGGGCCCATCTAAAAAAAGAAATAAAAATAAAAAATAAAATAAAAAGAAAAGAAAATAATGTGATTGGATGAAGAAAAGGCAAAGGTGGGCGCCGACATTTTAGATGCAATTTCCAGATCCAATTTGCAATAGGCATATCCAATTTGCAATTTGCAAATCCAATTTGCAATTGCAAGTTGTCAAAGCATGTTGTGATTGGCTGGAAACAAGGAAAATTTCCCTATAAATAGCAGGCCCGTTACTCATTTGAAATAAACCAAAACGAGAGCAGCAGAACACAGTAAGAGTAATCCATAGATTGTTGTCTGTGAGATAAATAGTGAGTGGTAATAATATCATAGTGAGCTGTTTAAAATAAAGAGTGTTATTTATTTGAAAGTTGTAGTAGTCTTTTGGCACTGCTAAGTTATAATATTAGAGTGGTAGTATTACTCTGTTCAGGTATTATATTTTACCTTGTTAAAAAATTTGGTGTCGTTGTTACTCTCTTGTGTTATTATTATTTATCGTGGATATTATTCCTTGGCAGAAATATTATTTTTTTCCTAGCAACGTGGTATCAGAGCCATGGCGAATAATGACCCGTTGTCTTTTTAGTACCCCCGTCTCACAAAAGATAATTATGAGAAATGGTGTATACGTATGAAAGTCATTCTTGGCTCCTAGGATGTGTGGGGAATCGTAGATAGAGGGTATGCAAAACCCGATAATGACGAAGCTCTGCCTCAAAATAAAAAGATATCTTGGCAAAGACAAAAAAAAATGATCAACAAGCCCTCACGCTCATCCACCAATGTTTGGATGATACCATATTTGAGAAGATGGAAGATGCTACCACCTCAAAGGAAGATTGGGAGATTTTACAAAATTCTCTTCAAAGAATTGACAAGGTGAGGAAGGTAAAACTTCAAACTCTAAGGGTTGTTTTGAAGTTTTAAAAATGAAAGAATCCGAATGCATTTCAGATTATTGTTCAAAAGTGAAGGTTGTTGTGAATCAATTAAGAAGATACGGGGAGGACATAGAATATGTCCGTGTGGTAGAAAAGGGTCGTCGCACTTTAACACTTAAATTTGATTTTGTGGTGTGTGCAATTGAGGTGTCTAAAGATTTAGACTCTATGACAGTGGAGCAATTGGAGAGTTCTTTACATGCCATGAATAAAAGATCAAGAGGAGACAAGAAGTGCCATTGGACCAACTTCTTAAAACTCAGGCATCCTTTAAGGATTATGGAGGTAAAAAAAGCTATCGAGGGAATGGATGAGGACGAGGCCATGATGGTCATGGAAGAGGACGAAGTAACGGTAACAACTTTAACAATGAAGTTAAAATCCACCAGACATTCAGAAGTCGTAGTCGTGGACATAGAGGAGGAAGAGGACGTGGCTACTACCAAGAAAATAATGGACAAAGGTATGACAAATCCAAAACTGAGTGTTATAATTGTCATAAATTTGGCCATTACTCTTGGGAATGTCATAGAAATGTTGAAGAAAAATCTAATCTTGTTGACGACAAGAAAGAAGAAGTTGAGTCAATGTTGTCGATGGCACTCAAGGAAGAAGATATATATGATTGCAGCTCGTGGTATTTGGCCAATAGAGAAAGCAATCATATGTGTGGATGCAAAGAAATGTTTGTGGAGATCAATAAAACGGTGAGAGGTAATGTGTCCTTTGGAGATACCTCAAAGATTCAAATCAAAGGGATAGGTACGATTATGATCTCCTGTAAAGATGGTAGTCACAAGCTAATTCAAAATGTTTATTATGTGCCAAAATTAAAAAGTAATATTTTGAGTTTGGGCCAGCTTCTTAAAAAGGAATATGACATCCACATCAAATATTTGCATCTTTGCCTTAGAGATTCAAGTAGAATTCTAATTGCTAAAGTGCATATGACAAAGAATAGATTAGTTTCTCTGAATCTTAAGACAATTGATGCAAAGTGTTTGAAGGCTAATGTGCAAGATAAATCATGGTGTTGGCACATGCGATTTGGGCACTTGAATTTTGACGCGCTCAAATCAATGGGAGAAAAGAACATGGTGCATGGGATACCATCAATCTACATTCCCAATCAATTGTGTGAAGCTTGTCTTCTTGGAAAACATGCAAGCAGTAGCTTTCCGAAGAAGTCCATGTCAAGATCAACCAAACCGCTCCAGCTTTTTCACATTGATGTGTTTGGGCCAATCAATCCACCTTAATTTAGTAAAAGTAAATACTTTCTACTCTTCATTGATGATTTTAGTAGAAAGACTTCAGTTTATTTCTTGAACCAAAAATCAGAACCTTTTGTTGCTTTTAAAAATTTTAAAGTATTTGTAGAAAAATAAAATGGCTATGAAATAAAAGCTTTAAGGTCTGATAGAGAGGCGAATTCACTTCAAAAGAATTTAATGGATTTTGTCAATTTCATGGAATTCGTCACCCTCAAACGGTACCTTATTCACACCAACAAAATGGAGTTGCAGAGAAAAGAATCGAATGATTCTTAATATTGCAAGATTTATGTTGAAAGCTAAAAGTATGCCCAAGGAATTTCGGGCCGAAGCTATTTCTTGTGCAGTTTATTTGAACAACAGGTCTCCAACAAGAAATGTTAGAGATCAAACCCCTCAAGGAGCATGGAGTGGGAGAAATCCAAGTGTCAAGCATTTGAGAATCTTTGGAAGCATAGCCTATGCTCATGTGCCACATTAAGGGAGAGTGAAGCTTGGTGATCGAAGTGTCAAGAATATGTTTGTTGGCTATGATACGAGTTCAAAAGGTTACAAGTTATACAACCCAACCAGTGGAAAAGTTGTGGTAAGTCGTGATGTTGAATTTGATGAAGAATTGACATGGAACTGGAAAGCTCAAGAAGAAAATTCATATGATTTTCTTCAATACTTTGGTGATGAAGAAGAACCAGAGACCGTGGAACCTATGCAGGACATAACTCCACCTTCTTCTCCAACAAATGTTGCATCTCCCTCTTCTGAAGAAAGTTCAAATAAACAGCCACAAAGGACAAGGAGTATTCAAGAGCTCTATGAGGACACATAAGAAGTTACTAATTTTTATTTTTTATATTGTCTCTTTGCTAACAGTGAACCAATGAACTTTGATGAAGCTGTTACAGACAAAAGGCGGAGACAAGCCATGGAGGAGGAGATCGAGTCAATAGAGAAGAACAACACTTGGGAGTTAAGAACTCTTCCCAAGGGTCATCGAGCAATTGGAGTGAAATGGGTATACAAAATAAAGAAGAATGTTGATGGAGATGTGGAGAAATACAAGGCACGATTTGTGGCTAACTACTACAAGAGAAGACAAGGCACTGACTATGAAGAAGTCTATGCACTTGTTGCCCCCATGAAGAAAATTCGTTTGCTGATCTCTTTGGTGGCGCAAATGAAGTGGAAGATCCATCAACTAGACATCAAGTCAGCCTTCTTGAATGGCTATCTTGAAGAAGAAGTCTATGTTGAACAACCATTGGGCTTTGTGGTAAAAAAACCATGAAGATAAAGTGTTGCGGTTGAAGAAAGCTTTATATGGATTAAAGCAAGCCCCACGAGCATAGAATAGTTGCATCGACAAGTATTATTAAGACAATGGATTTACTCGCTGTCTCCATGAATATGCTCTTTACCTTAGAGTTCATACTAATGGAGATATTTTACTAGTTTTTCTTTATGTTGATGATCTTATTTTTACGGGTAATAACCCAAATTTTTTTAAAGCTTTTAAGCAAGATATGTCCCATGAATTCGAGATGACAGACGTAGGGCTCATGCCATACTATCTGGGCCTAGAAGTGAAGCAGATGGAGGATGAAATTTTTATCTCTCAAGAAAGCTATACAAAAGAGATATTGAAGAAGTTCAACATGCTCGATCGCAACCTCGTGAACACACCGACGGAGAGTGGGACAAAATTGTCCAAGTTCGATGAAGTGAGAAAAAGTGGATCCCACATTTTTCAAAATTCTTGTGGGAAGTTTGAGGTACTTGACTTGTACCAGACTAGATATACTCGTCGCAGTTGGAGTAGTAAGCCGTTTCATGGAAGCTCCTAGCTCCACTCACTTGAAAGTCGCTAGAAGAATTCTTCGCTACCTATAAGGTACGATTTGACTTTGGGCTATTTTATTCTTTCTCTAGTGATTTCAACCTTATGAGATACTGTGATAGTGATTATGCCGGAGTATTGATGATAGAAAAAGCACAACTTATGATGACCCAAAAGGGTCATCTCGTATATTCTATCTAATTCTATGTTCAGAGGTCATGAAAAGCTCCTTCTATCTCACCTCGATTTGCGTGCACATCCCAGGCGTGTAGCCGGGAAACCTTTATGTGAAAAACTGATAAATATGAAAATTTCGTATTGGAAATTTGAATAAAGTTGACTTCAGTCAACATTTTTGGTAACCAGACCCGGACCCGTGATTTGACGGTCCCGGTCCGTAGAAAAATAGGGGACTCGGGCGTATGCCCGGAATCGAATTCCGAGGACCCAAGTCCGAGAAATGAATTTTTAAAGAAAATTATTTTCTGAAAAATATAAAGGTTTTTGAAAATGAAATTTGAGGTGAAACCTGTGATATCGGGCCCGTACTATGATTTCGAAGCCCAGTACAGGTTTGATATGATTTATATGTGTTATCTGTGAAATTTGGTAAGAAACGGACTTAAATTGACGTGATTCGGACTTAAAATGCAAAACTTAATGTTTATAGAAGTTTGAAGAATTTTCATGGACTTTTAGTTTAATTCATCATGTTAGTGTTGTTTTATGTGGTTTGAAACCTCGAGCGAGTCCGTGTCAGGTTATGTGACTTGTGTGTGTGGTTGGATGGGGTCCCGGGGGCCTCGGGTACGTTTAGGATGCTCATCAGGTGTGAATAGCACTTGGGAGACAGCTGAACCATTTCTAGTTCTGGTGTCTCGCACTTGCGATGGACCTTCTGCAGGTGCGACGAGGAGCTCGCAGGTGCGTACTTAGCCCAATCCACCAATCCTCGCAGGTGTAGTGTATTTTCCGCAGATACGGAGCCGCGGGTGCGGCCATTTGACCGCAGGTGCGACCCAAGGATTTTTAGCGCACCTGCAATGGTATTTCCGCGGGTGCGGTCCCAGAGGCGCAGGTGCAGAATTTCTGGGCAATTATATTAAATCCGAGGGTTTATGTTTTTTTCACCATTTTCGAATTGGGGAGCTCGGGAGAGGCGATTTTTGGAGGCTTTTGCACCTAGGTAACTTAGGTAAGTGATTTCTATCCATCATAGACCAATTTCCATGATTCCAATGTTAAATCCAACCTTTAATCTCGAAAGTTTTGGGTAGAAAATGGGATAAACTTCATAGACCAGATTATTGAGTTTTGATTGGGTTTTTGACCTCCGTTTTGAGAGATTTTCATATATTTAGACTCGCGAGTGAATGGGTGTCCGGAAAATATAATTTTTACCCGAGTCCGAGACGTGGGTCCGGGGAACTTTTTGGGCGAATTTCCTAATTTCGCGTATTAGCTTCAGACTTATTAATTATTTTGTTTCCTTGTGATGATATTTACTCTATGCAATTGAATTGTCTAGATTTGGGCCACTCAAAGTTGGGTACTCGTGGCTAGAGCATGGTAATGAGTTGAATAACGAGTCAAGGTAAGTATCTTGCCTAACCTTGTGTGAGGGAACTACCCCTTATGATTGAGTCTTCTATGTTGATTGTAGTCCGCGTACGCGAGGTGACGAGTGTGTACTCGAACTTATTTGCAAATAGATTGCCCTTTAGGGATTTTTGGGTCCTTATGTTCCCCGTATATGAATTGAAATTGTTATATCTGAATTCCTGATTTCGAATCTCATCTCCTCCTGTTCAAGTTAGAAGTACTTGCCTAGCATTCCTTGTTTCTTATATGATCTTAATTGACTTAAATGAAGACTTTGTTTTTCCTACCGTTATGCTATGTCTTCCTTCATATGCTGCCTATTTACTGAGCATTGTTCAAACTGAGTTTATTCGGTGAAGCTAATTGTCTAAGTGAGATTGGTTATAGCTGATTCCCTTGCCGGGATAATTTGGTTTCTTGGTTGCGCACTTGAATGTATAGAATAGTTGCTATATTTGTCTTGTCTTCCCCTCGTTATGTTGTTCTCTCTTTGTGTTTGGCATTCCTCTCAGTGGCTACTTCTTATGAGCGAGTTGTTACCACTTTTGTGATTTAAGTCTTTGTATTGATTTGGTCATCGCACCTTGTATTCGACCTTGTTTTCTTTCGCGCCAATTGTGGCAATATATATTGGTTCTGTTGCATTCTGGGTGTTTTTCTCAGTGGCTGCATTGCATATTTAAATTGGGACTACGGACAGAGATCCGGGAGCTTTCCCCCTATACTGCATCACATATTTAAATATGGACTACAGACAGAGATCCGAGAGCCTTCCCCCTGTACTGCATCGCATATTTAAATTGGGACTAGGGACAAAGATCTGGGAGTTTTCCCCCTGTGCTCCATTGTATGACAAATTTTGAGTGGCGGACTAGTTCCGGTAGTTTTATGATTGAGGAGATTTGAATCGAAAGATATAAATATATATATTGAAAAGTATATCTTAAAAGCAATTATCTCCAGGAAAAGTTATGTTTAAATGACTTCTTTTCGAAAGTATATTTGAAAAACATTTGTCTTGCATAATGATGATATAAGAGCAGTACTTGGGAAAATATATTTTTAACATCACATGTTTTGATGATATTTGAAAGAGCAGTACTTGGGAAAATATATTTGGAACATCACGTATTTNAAAATATATTTTGAACATCACGTATATTGATGATACTTGAAAGAGCAGTATTTGGGAAAGTGTATTTGAACACCCCGTATTTGAAGAGACTATGTTATAAAGATTTCTCTTTATAAAAATATATAAATATACATTCAGAGAAAGTATGTTTCAAATAAGAAATTTCTCTATTCCGAAATGATTCCATCTTTAAAGTTTCCAAAATGAACTCACGATTTAAATGTTTG
>ML360258.1:0-12072 GCA_005239505.1 Nicotiana paniculata | reverse complement strand
CTTTAAAGTTTCCAAAATGAACTCACGATTTAAATGTTTGCACTCGAAAGTTTGACCAGTTTTATTGAGTCATTGGCTAAGGCCTGACGTGAATAAATTGATGTAGTGCTGGGTTTCTTGTGTTTTTTGTTAGGTTATAGTTCCCGCCATTTGGATTGCATCCTTTCCATTCTCTTTGCGTATTTCTATTATGTTGTTCATTGGTCGTGATTATTGAATTTTCTTCTGTATTATTCGATCGTATTGTTAATTACATTGAGAAATATTTAGATAGATATTTTGGTTCGGTCATTTATACTCCTTTTTACTTATTAGACCGGTGGTGTCTTGACTAGTCCTCGTCACTACTTCACCGAGGTTAGTCTTGATACTTACTGGGCACCGTTGTGGTGTGGTCATACTACACTTCCGCACATTTTTTGTGTGCAGCTTCAGGTTATTGTTGTTGGTAGCTGCGCAGATCATTGCTGAGGAGACTCAAGGTAACCTGCTACTGCGTTCGCAGGCTTCGGAGTCACCTTCCTGTTTTATTTCTATTCAACTCTACTTACTTATTCCTAGACAGTTGTACTTAGATTTGATAGAAATATTTCGTAGAGTTTATGACTTGTATTTACCAGGTTTTGGGAAATTGTAAACTCTGTCAAGAATTCTATTTCAAAATTTTTAAAATTCCTTTATTATTGTTGGTGTCCAGTGTAAATGTTAGGCTTACCTAGTCCCTAAGACTAGGTTCCATCACGATACCCAACGATGGGAAATTTAGGTCGTGACAAGTTGGTATCAGAGTTCTAGGTTCATAGGTGCTACGAGTCATAAGCGGGTTTGGTAGAGTCTTGCGGATCGGTACGGAGACGTCTGTACCTATCTTCGAGAGGCTACAGAACTATGAGGACAATTTCACTTCCTTCATTCCTATCGTGCGGGTTCATTGATCTTGATATTTGAAATTATCGTTCCATTCTCTCACCGATGGTGAGGACACGAGCGGCGGTTTCACATGATGCTACCCCGAAGCAAATGTCACAAGGGTCAGAGACAGAGGCCGATGAGGAGCATGTGCCGCAGTTAAGATGCCTACCAGAGCAGCCATTAAGGAGTCGCCAGTAGTCCTAGTTAGGGGACAGGTACTGGGGGTGCCTGTTGCTACCCCGGACTTCAGAAGACAGGAGCGCAATTTTGAGTACAATTGATACATCGGCTCAGGCAGGGTTGATTCTAGTGCACCAGTTGCTTCACAGATCAGGGGAGGAGTTCAGATTCCAACCGTCTACACTCCAGAGCAGCGAGATCATATTAGTCAAGTTTCAGTTGTCATGGCAGCACGGCATGTAGTTTCAGTTCAGCCCGTGGTTAGGACAGCAGCATCGGAGGTAGAGCACCTTGGGATTTAGAGGTAGTGGAAGTACCACCCTTCTATCTTTCAGTGGATTGGCGGCGGGTAATGCCCATGGTTTTCTGGAGGAGTGTCACCATATTCTTCGTACCTTGGGTATTGTGGAGACGAGCAGGATTGCTTTTGTCACATCTCAGGTCCAGAGTAGTGGATTGATCAGTGGTGGTGGCATATGAGTTGGGGTAGCCTGGCCGAGTTAGCTTTACTAGCATGGATTCAGTTTTCAGAGATGTTTTGAGGGAGGTTACACCTCAGTTCCGTCGGGATGTATAGCGCATAGAGTTTGAGCAGTTGCATCAGGGCGCTATGTCACCATTGGAGTACGCCGTCAGATTCGGTGAGTTGGCCAGATATACACCTCACTTGGTTGCTTCAGTTAGGAGGCGAGTCCGTAGATTCATTGAGGGACTCAGGCACGGTAGAGAATCTTGGATCAACCAGTTCAGTTGCATTACCAGCTTCGCATGAGAGCGTTTCAAATGCTCATGGGTCTCAGAGGATCTGTATCGTATGTCTTCCATAGCCACATCGGCATAGAGATTGTTTTCAGTGTGGAGATGTTATCCATAGGGTGAGAGATTGTTCCAAGATTCAGGTGGGAGAGTTATAGCAGGGTGTTCAGGTGGATAGAAGGCGCCTAAGAAGGGGAGGCCCGACCCGTTGATATGTTGCATATAGTAGGCTAAAGGCCGCCGTATCAGATATCATCACCCAGGTATGGATTGATGTGCTAAAGTGGGGTACCATTGTATTTCACTATAGTCCTGTTGGTCAGGACGAGTTCCCATTATTTGTTGTCTCATTTATGAGTGAGTTTCATGTATTTCACTCTATTTTTGTGCTTGCTCCCGTTGGGAGATTCTATGAGTAGTAGCCGTGTCTATCATTATTTTATTCATCCTTGCTGGTGACTTGTTCATATGCTTTGCTTCTCTCTTGTTATATTGCTTTTGGTAAGCCGGTATCAATAGAGAGTTATGCCTATGGGATGGTTTGATAGTACCTTTATATATGCTTCTATGTTTCCTACTCAGCCATTTCGTTATGTGCTTCTTTAGTTCAGTTTGCGGGATATGTGCCCGGTGGTGTTAGCTGTGACTCGGTGATTCGGGTGTCTACTGATGAGGTCTTCGTGTTTATTGCATCATTATCGGTATTATGGGATTTGGAAATAGAGAGTTCTTCCATATGTGGGACTAACTGCCAATGTTGAGTTGATTTCGAGCAGTTATGGTGATCATAAGTGCTATTGAGCCTATGTGTGATGTGCTATGTTGTGTGGCCGTTCCTTATGGGCGTAGACCTGAGTTGATGAAGCTGGTTGAGGCTGATGCCGGACATGGATTTAGAATCGGGTCTTTTTGAAATGAATAGAAGGTGAGGAATTGAGGTATGAGGCTTATCGATGATGATGAGAAGGCTATATGGCAGTTGTGATGGTGTCATCAGGCTTACGTAGGTTGCGGTGACGTGGGATCACCCACAGGTGTGTGTTGGAAATGCGCAATCAGTGATTGGAAGAGTTCAAAGTGAATCTTAGCACGTTCGAGGACGAACGTTTGTTTAAGAGGGGGAGATTGTGATGACCCAAAAGGGTCATCCCGTATATTCTATCTAATTCTGTGTTACGAGGTCGTGAAAACCTCCTTCTACCCCACCTCGATTTTTGTGCACATCCCGAGCGTGTAGCCGGGAAGCCTTTATGTGAAAACTGATAAAAATGAAATTTTTGTATTGAAAATTTGAATAAAGTTGACTTTAGTCAATATTTTTGGTAAACGGACCCGGACCCGTGATTTGACTGTACCGGAGGGTCCGTAGAAAAATATGGGACTTGGGCGTATGCCTGGAATCAAATTCCGAGGTCCTAAGCACAAGAAATGAATTTTTAAAGAAAAATTTTTTTCTGAAAATTATAAAGGTTTTTGAAAATGAAATTTGAGGTGAAACCTGTGATATCGGGCCCGTATTATGATTCTGAAGCCCGGTACAGGTTCGATATGATTTATGTGTTATCTGTGAAATTTGGTAAGAAACGGACTTAAATTGGCGTGATTCGGACCTAAAATGCAAAACTTAATGTTTATAGAAGTTTGAAGAATTTTCATGGACTTTTAGTTTAATTCATCGTGTTAGTGTTGTTTTATGTGGTTTGAAACCTCGAGCGAATACGTGTTAGGTTATGTGACTTGTGTGTGTGGTTGGACGGGGTCCCGGGGACCCCGGGTACGCTTAGGATGCTTATCGGGTGTGAATAGCACTTGGGAGACAGCTGAACCATTGCTGGTTCTGGTGTCTCGCACCTGCGATGGACCTTCCGCAGGTGCGGACACGCAGGTGGGACGACGAGCTCGCAAGTGCGGACTTGGCGCAATCCCCCAATCCTCGCAGGTGCGGTGTGTTTTCCGCAGATGCGGATCCGTGGGTGCGGCCATTTGACCGCAAGTGCGACCCCAGACTTTTTAGTGGGTTTTCTCACCTGCGATGGAATTTCCGCAGGTGCGGGACTGCAGGTGTGGTCCCAGGGGTGCAGGTGCCCAGAATTTCTGGGCAATTATATCAAATCCGAGGGTTTATGTTATTTTCACAATTTTCAAAATGGGGAGCTCGGGAGAGGCAATTTTTGGAGGATTTTGCACCTGGGTAACTTGGGTAAGTGATTTCTATCCATTATAGACCAATTTCCATGATTCCAATCTTAAATCCAACCTTTAATTTCGAAAATTTTTGGTAGAAAATGGGATAAACTTCATAGACCAAATTATTGAGTTTTGATTGGGTCTTTGACCTCCTATTTGAGAGATTTTCATATGTTTAGACTCGTGAGTGAATGGGTATCCGGAAAATATAATTTTTACCCGATTCCGAGACGTGGGCCCGGGGAACTTCTTGGGCGAATTTCCTAATTCACGTATTAGCTTCGGACTTATTAAGTATTTTGTTTCCTTGTGATGATATTTACTCTATGCAATCGAATTGTCTAGATTTGGGCCACCCGGAGTTGGGTACTCATGGCAAGAGCATGTTATTGAGTTGATTAGCGCAGTCAAGGTAAGTATCTTGCCTAACCTTGTGTGGGGGAACTACCTCTTAAGATTGAGTCTTCTATGTTGATTTTAGTCCGCGTACGCAAGGTGACGGGTGTGTACTCGAACTTAATTGAAAATAGATTGCCCTTTAGGGATTTTTGGGTCCTTATGTTCCCCGTATATGAATTGAACTTGTTATATCTGAATTCCTGATTTCTAATCATCTCCTCCTGTTCAAGTTAGAAGTACTTGCCTAGCATTCCTTGTTTCTTATATGATCTTAATTGACTTAAATGAAGACCTTGTTTTTCCTATCGTTATGCTATGTCTTCCTTCATATTCTGCCTATTTACTGAGCATTTTTCAACCTGAGTTTATCCGGTGAAGATAATTGTCTAAGTGAGATTGGTTATAGCTGATTCCCTTGCCGGGATGATTTGGTTTCTTGGTTGCGAACTTGAATGTATAGAATAGTTGCTATATTTGTCTCGTCTTCCCATCGTTATGTTGTTCTCTCTTTCTGTTTGGCATTCCTCTCAGTGGCTACTTCTTATGAGCGAGTTGTTACCACTTTTGTGATTTAAGTCTTTGTATTGATTTGTTCATCGCACCTTGTATTCGGCCTTGTTTTCTTTCGCGCCGGTTGTGGCAATATATATTGGTTCTATCGCATTCTGGGTGTTTTTCTCAGTGGCTGCATTGCATATTTAAATTGGGACTACGGACAAAGACCCGGGAGCTTCCCCCCTGTACTGCATCACATATTTAAATTGGGACTACGGACAAAGACCCGGGAGCTTCCCCCCTGTACTGCATCACATATTTAAATTGGGACTACGGACAGAGATCCGGGAGCTTTCCCCCTGTACTGCATTGCACATTTAAATTGGGACTACGGTTAGAGATCTGGGAGCTTTCCCCTGTACTGCATTGCATATTTAAATTGGGACTACGGACAGAGATCCGGGAGCTTTCCCCCTGTACTGCATTGCATGACAAATTCTGAGTGGCGGACTGAGTTCCGGTAGTTTTATGATTGAGGAGATTTGAATCGAAAGATATAAATATATATATATAAAAGTATAGCTGAAAAGCAATTATCTCCAGGAAAAGTTATGTCTAAAGGACTTCTATTTCGAAAGTATATTTGAAAAGCATTTGTCTTGCAGAATAATGATATTTGAAAGAGCAGTATTTGGGAAAGTATATTTTGAACATCACGTATTTTGATGATATTTGAAAGAGCAGTACTTGGGAAAATATATTTTGAACATCACGTATTTTGATGATATTTGAAAGAGCAGTACTTGGGAAAATATATTTTTAACATCACGTGTTTTGATGATATTTGAAAAAGTAGTACTTGGAAAAATATATTTTGAGCATCACGTGTTTTGATGATATTTGAAAGAGCAGTACTTGGGAGAATATATTTTGAACATCACGTATTTTGATGATATTTGAAAGAGCAGTACTTGGGAAAATATATTTCTAACATCACGTGTTTTGATGATATTTGAAAGAGCAGTACTTGGAAAAATATATTTTGAACATCACGCGTTTTGATGATATTTGAAAGAGCAGTACTTGGAAAAATATATTTTGAACATCACGTATTTTGATGATACTTGAAAGAGCAGTATTTGGAAAAGTGTATTTGAACATCACGTATTTGAAGAGACTATGTTATAAAGATTTCTTTTTATGAAAAAATATAAATATACATTCAGAGAAAGTATGTTTCAAAGAAGAAATTTTTCTATTCCGAAATGATTATATCTTTAAAGTTTTCAAAATGAACTCACGATTTAAAGGTTTTCACTTGAGAGTTTGACAAGTTTTATTGAGTCATTGGCTAAGGTCTGACGTGAATAAATTGATGTAGTGTTGAGTTGCTTGTGTTTTTGTTGTGCTGTAGTTCCCGCCATTTGGATTGCATCCTTTCCATTCTCTTTGCGTATTTCTATTATGCTGTCTGTTGATCGTGATTATTGAATTTTCTTCTGTATTATTCGATCGTATTGTTAATTACATTGAGAAATTTTTAGATAGATATTTCTGCTCGGTCATTTATACATCTATGCCTTTTAACTTATTAGACCGGTGGTGTCTTGACTAGTCCTCGTCACTACTTCACCGAGGTTAGTCTTGATACTTACTGGGAACCGCTGTGGTGTGCTCATACTACACTTCTGCACATTTTTGTGTGCAGCTTCAGGTTATTATTGTTGGTAGTTGCGCAGATCGTTGCTGAGGAGACTCAAGGTAAACTGTTGCTGCGTTCGCAGGCTTTGGAGTCACCTTCCTGTTTTATTTCTATTCAACTGTACTTACTTATTCCTAGACAGTTGTACTTAGATTTGATAGAAATATTTCGTACAGCTTATGACTTGTATTTACTGGGTTTTGGGAAATTGTAAACTCTATCAAGAATTCTATTTCGAAATTTTTAAACTTCCTTTATTATTGTTGTTGTCCAGTGTAAATGTTAGACTTACCTAGTCCCTAAGACTAGGTGCCATTACGATACCCAACGGAGGGATATTTGGGTCGTGACACAACTAGTTTTGTATTTTTCTTGGGCGATTCTATTATTTCTTGGAGTTCAAAGACACAACCAATTGGTACTCTCTCAACTTGTGAAGCTGTATATGTAGCAGCAACATCTTGTACATGTCATGCTATTTGATTGAGAAGATTGTTGAAGGAGCTCAATTTATCACAAATTGAAGCTACAGAGATTTGTATTGACAACAAATCCGCACAGGCACTCGCAAAGAATCCAGTGTATCCTGATCGAAGCAAGCATATAGATACAAGATATCACTTCATCAGAGAATGCATTGCCAAGAAGGAAATCGAGTTCAAATATGTGAAGTCTCATGATCAAGTTGCAGATATCTTTACAAAGCCCCTTACATTTGAATATTTTCAGAGATTGAGATCAAGTCTTGGAATGAAGAAAAAAATCAAAATTAAAGGGGAAATTTGTGGGACCCATCTAAATAAAAGAAACAAAAAGAAAAAAAAATAATGTGATTGGATGAAGAAGAGGCAAAGGTGGGCGCCTACATTTCAGATGCAATTTGCAATAGGCATATCCAATTTGCAATTTGCAAATCAAATTTGCAATTGCAAGTTGTCAAAGCATGTTGTGATTGACTGGAAACAAGGAAACTTTTCCAATGGAAGCAGTCTCGTTTCTCATTTGAGATACACCAAAACGAGAGAAGCAGAAAGCAGCGAGAGTAATCCGCATATTGTTGTATGTGAGATAAATAGTGAGGGGTAGTAATATCATGTTGAGCTGTTTAACATAAAGAGTGTTATTTCTTTGGAAGTTGTAGTAGTCTTTTGGCACTACTAAGTTGTAATATTATAGTATCGCTCTGTTTGGGTATTGTATTTTATCTTGTTAAAATATTTGGTGTCGTTATTACTCTCTTGTATTGTTATTATTTGTCATGGACATTATTCTTGGGCGGAAATATTTTTTTCCCCAACATACACAAAATAGTCGGTCATATTCATTTCTTACTTTTTCTAGTTATATACATCATTTATACATTGATTATAAGTAATTATACACATATAGTACTTAAATTATGCATATATTATGCCTCTAGCTATTTTTAGTTTATGCGATTGGGTAGGCGGTTATTTAGATTAATTAATGTTTTTTTTTCTCATATGCCACAATGTTGATCGCACAAAAACTATTACCATTTCCATTATTGACAACATATGAAAGAAATTAAAAATTACTTACACAAACTCATTAATTTACCCATCTCATATTGATAAACTTGAATTTTCTATTATATAGAAAAGGAATGGTTGACCAAGGGCATATATGTTATTTCATAAAAATTTCATGTTTGCATTTCTTAAATGCAAAACTATGCCATCTTGATACACGTGGACCCCATATTCCTCTAGCAACAACTCTCCTTTAAATGCATTATGCATGTATTGATTAAATTGTTTGTGCAGTGCAAATGCTCTTTTCCAACCTTTTTCTCATTTTGAAAAATTATTATTTTTGTTTTATTCAAATAGGAGTTTCCATACAGAAAGTAAAATTAATTTTAAATAATACAACAAAACAAAGTATCGATATTTACAAGATTTTCATCTTTACTCATACTATCTTAAAGCAGTTTGAAAATAAAAATTAAATGGTTTTATTTATCCATACTATTTGAAGGCGATTTCAAATTAAATATTTTCATATTCAAAAGTAATTTAATATAGCTTGTTAAATCTCAAAAATTAATTTAAGTAATGAGATTTGTTCCTACTGTACTAGAAGGCTATATCTTATATACTTAACTGATGTGATAATTTAATCTATATGGTTTGAACTATATTCTTTCGTGATAAATTTTCAACTATCAATAGATTGTTTTAAATATTATTTGTTATAATTTTTATATTGTTTCATCATGAAAATTAACATATGATAATTCCACAAAAAATTATAATATTTCTTTCATCTCCTTAAATTGAGGAAAACATAAAAATCTATATATTTTATATAGACATCTATCAAATGTTTATTATTTTATCACCGGTTAACATCAATTTAAATGAGTTATAATAAAATATAATTTGAACTACTATATTGTATTACTACCGTTTATATCATGTTCATATTTGTTTTAGTGCCTATTATTCTCTTTGTTTGAATTAGTAAATTGCCTCAGTAAGAATGTAAAAATTAAGAATTTCTCTTAATTTTGATGTATACAAGATACAAAATCTTTTTTTCATCTTTTATCGTACTGTAAATAATGATGTTGTTCGTTTAACTTTCGTCAAGTAGTTGATTGTTCCTACTGTTGAAATACTTGCGAGACCAATTTGGATGTATTCTAGATTAGTTTACAGACAGATTGGTATGCTTTTTGTCCTAGAAAATTATTAATATAGATGATACTTGTATCTTTTTAATGTATTCTCTTGTAAAATAGTCGAATATAGTGGGAAAATAATACCATGGAAAAATACATATGTTACCCTCTGAACTATGGGTCAACTCCCTATTACACACTTTCTGACCACGAAAATTATCTGACACGCTCAATGTTTCCAAAGTGTGTCTAATACACACCTATTTTTCTATGTGACTCGCGCATGCTTAACAAGAAAAATTAAGCGCGTAAAACCTGTAAATATTTTTTTTCGAATCCATATTTTAGTGCCACGTGTCAAAATAATATTAATATTTTTTTAATTTCCAATTTTATCAAATTAAAAAAGCTTCTAAGCATCCGTTTTATCTCGGTCTTCCCCAAACTACTAGGAACAGCCCCTCCTAATCTCTGGTCTTCCCCTAACTCCCTTCCTGTTTCGTTCTTTCTCTGCCATTTATAAAATCCACCAAAATTCATGATGAAGAACTTAATGAAGGTACTCTAAAATTTCCTTAAAATTGCCTTCCAAACTTCTCGTGCTTTATTTTCTATCATTAAAACTCACCTAAATATCTAATCTTTACATAAATAATCTTTTGTATTTCATAAAAATTGACTGAAATGATAAAATCACCAACTCAGTTTCTGTCATATAAGGGAAGATTTGAGATTTTATTCACACATAAGTTGTTTAATTCATAAAAACGAGATTTGTTTAATTCATGAAAATGAAAAACTGACTTTGATTTGCTTTGTTTAATTGTGGCATGAGATCTGAAAATGGAGGAGGAAAATGAGGAACAGAGGAATTGCAATTTTAGTTTCATCTCTTTCATTCTTGGCCTTGGGTTTGTTATAAAAATCGAATCTGCGTGAAGGTTAAGAAGCAACGATATGAATTTTTTTCCGGTGGTATCAACTGTGGCGGAAGGCAAAAGAAGATGGAGATGTTAGAGGATATTTTAAAATTGGGGGTATTAGAGTAATTTTAAATATTTTCTCTTAAAAATAATAATGACACATGTCATGATCTTATTGGTGCGTGACATTCCACATATTTTTTTAAAACTAATAAAAAAAGAGGTGTGTATTAGACACATGCTGAAAAGGTTGAGTGTATAAGATAATTTTTGTGCTCAGAAAGTATATAACTGGGATTTGATGCATAATTCAGGGGGTAACTTATGTATTTTGTCTAATACCATTGATATAAAAATTTTAATTTGATGTTTGTGTTTGACATCGACTGGAGGTTAAAAGGAATATTCACTACAAGAAATTGAATTATTAGTGGCAACACATAGCGGCGACCCTACAGGTTGCTACAATAGCTATATTATCAGCATCGACTTTAGAAGTCGCTGCAGAAGAATACCTTATTAGCAGCGACTTGGTTTAGGTCGCCTCTAATGTGGCTGAAATTCTTAGTCCCGCTCAGAATAGAATTTTGGCTCCAAACTTTTTGTGGCGACTTTGGCAAAGTCGCCACTAAAACTCTCTTGCAGCGGCTGAGTCGCTCATGTACCCTAAATTTTCACTTTTAAAAAAATAGAAAATAAAAATTAAAATGTCCACTTTACCTTTTCTGGAACAAAAGCTGTCACGACCCCAAAACGTCCGTCGTGACGGCGCCTGTCGTGGAATCAGGCAAGCCACATATTTAGTTGAAGTAAGATTTCTTTTTCGGAAAAATTGTAAATTTAGTAGCGAAAGTATCAAAAATAATCTATTTAAAAGTTTAACATCATTTAAAACCAAACCCAGATCTAGTGTCGTCGAATCATGAGCTATTACAGGGTAAGAGTGCCGAAATACAAAATAGACAACATAGTTTGAAATAATATAAATGCGAAAGGAGGATAAAGAAGGAGAAATCGAGGTTGCGATCGCCAGCTGTTACCTCGAAGACTCCAGGGAACTCTGTCAACCGATCAACCACTGCTACCGGCCTCGATGAACCTGGATCTGCACACAAGGTGCAGGAGTAACGTGAGTACACCAACTCAGAAGTAACGAACCCAAACTACGGGCTGAGAGGTTGTGACGGACTAAACCTCAATAATTGTAATGAAAACAGTACACAGAATTTAGGCATGTTCATAGTTTTAACAGATAATGAAAAAAGAATATGACCCATATGATAAGTAACCCAGGTATATCTCAGTACTCTACATGCCAATGTATCAACAGTTTGGAAATGCACCTGGTACTCACAACTCTCACATCAAAGTCCACTTAGTACTATATATGACTCTCGGGTCCAGGGAAGATCTATCCCGGATAGTACACAAACACCGGTGTCCGTAGACACTCCGTACTGAGGAAAAGGCCGATCCAGCCCCATCGAAAAGATCCATCTCCGGAACACAACACTCGGACAAGATCCATGTCCAGGGACGATCCATCCCTCATATATCATCAACTTCGGACAAGATCCATGCCCAGGGAAGATCCATCCCTCAATATCAATGCGCTTACTGGGAGTGTAAAGACTCCAGAGGGGCTCCTATTGGCCCAAGCGCTATATCAAGCCAACGAAGGTATGATCAGAGTATCGATGCGGTGTGCAGTCTGATCTCATAACTGTCTCAATAACAGGCTCTCGGCCTCACTCAGTCATTACTCTCCAGTCTCGCTCACATGGGCTCACAAATGAATGAACTAGCCCTAAAAAAAAATATATATATATATATATATATATATATATATATATATATATATATATATATAT